>JAOWBP010004313.1:7411565-7438649 GCA_028571105.1 Tragopan temminckii
TAAAATAAATTTAACTTGATTATCATATCTATTTAATTCAGCATAAGTATGATGCGTATTAAAAGCATAACATACCTCTGGTGAAACTGCTCTTACATCTTCATCAATGTTATATTTTTGCTTGAATTCCAGAGTCTAAAAGTTTGAGTCCATTTAAGTTTTCTCACAGCAGCGTTTCTTCTTTGCACTGAGGCACCAGGATGCTTTTTTTGTTGCAGGACATAAACATGACCTTCTGCAGTTCAAGATAGCTACAGGAATAGTCAGTGATGGCAGTCATTCACAGAAGCCTGTAGCAGAAGACCAGACACTTGGCAAAACAGGTGTCTGAGGAGAGCTTTTATTAATCTGAAACAAGACAGTCTTGTTGTAGTTGTAGTAGGAATGCTTTGTTGTGACAGTGAGCTGGTGTTCTGGTTTTATGCATACAGTAACCTGTAGGTGAAATGATGCTGCCTTATGCTCATGCCTTTGCTACCTTGGTAGTTTCAGAGCACCTGGGGTTTGGGTTTTCTTTGCTGGTGACCAACAGCTGTCCTGTGAGTATTTTCATTCCATGCTGTTTACATTTGTCACTTTTAAAATATAAATTTCCTGAATGCTTTTATTGATCACTTGAACAGCTTGCACGGTTTGGTGGTTGTAATTACAACAACAAGGTAACAGTACCAGCGCAGTTGATCAGTGTAATGCATAAAACTACTGGTTATCTAACAAGGGTGTAGAAGTGGCACAGGAGGCTGCAACTTGGCCTGTAGTATCTCAGCCTGTTTCTGAGTTTTGTTAACTCTTTGCTGACTTCTTTACTAACTGGTTTACCTCAATTTGACTCTTTGAAGGAAAGAAATACAAAATGTGAATAGGGTAATAACCAAATATATTTTTTTTAAAGTTAATTTTAGACATATGTTTTCTCAAAGGCTTCTTTTACCATTGGCATTATTTAGGAACCATGTGGTTGCTGAAATAGAAATGATACGATTTCTAAAGATGCATCTCTGGAAAAAGGGGGTTAAGCTTGGGTCAAGCTGACCTACAGTCTTTGCTACTAAGTGCTAGATGTGCATCAGTACTTCGCTTGCTTGTCTCAAGGTTAGTTAAGGGAATGAAAAAACATTTGAGTAAGCGTTCATTTGTCATATGATCTGGCTTCATACTTCACTGGGTGGGATTTGGAAACCAAATACTTTTAAACTACTGTATCATGTGACTTAGTTGTTTAGCATAGGGCTGCAAACTGTTCAGGATGTTACAAGAAGTTTTGTGTGTGAGTATATGGGAGCTGTGTAGCAGGCTGCTAAACCACATGATTTGGAAACTTGTTGACATGGTGAGTCTTGGTCTTCTAAGTGAGATGAGCTGCTGAAGTCAAATGAAGGTCACAGTTCGAATTTGATAATGTTCTAACCACAAAAGCTTCAGAAAGAGTTGTTTCGGTTTTTTGCTTTGTTTTTATAAACTATGCTCTAACTGATCAGTACCCTTGAACAAATGAGACATGGGAGAGTGACGAAGCATTTCTATGCACACATGAGCTTAGGCACACCCCACAGCTTCAGTATGGACTGTGTATCTTAATGGCTGTGTCAGGGCTTACCGTGCTACATGGAGTGTTCAGAGATAACGCCTAGCCCTTACAGTAATTGCACTGTCCTGCTAATAATTAGTGAAGCCTTCCAGTAAGGTCTTCTCTAAATGTTTGGGAAAGCTGATAAACTGTATTTGCTGTAAGCTATATATACATACATATATGTATGTTCGCATAAGTAGGTATAGATGGACCTGTGCTACAGAACTGAAATTGTCTAATTATGCCGTATGTCCTAATGGGGCATGGTCACTGTGGAAGTGAGCTAGAATAGTGTTAATAATTTTTCCTAGTCTAGGGATTCTGTATTTCTTTTGAACATATGTGGTATGTAAGTAATACACTGAGTTATTGTGTCACTGAGTGAACTGTTAAGTTTAAATATCTTGTTTCTGCTTTCTAGAACTCTCCTTGCTTGAAAAATATTGCTGCTGTTCTCTTCTCCTCAGTGAGAGAAATTCACTGTTTCTGGGCGTGTTTAGAAGAAAATGTCTAATTGACACGTAGAAGATGTGTTCTGAGGTTCTTGTAGCATCTAATAGTTAACCAGGGCTTTGTACAGTCATTCTTTCCTACTGATAGTTCGCTTCTAACACTGCACCAGCAGTAGGGCTTGGGCCACTAGAGATCTCTGGAGGAGACCAGCCTTTTTTTGCAGAGGTGTGCTCCATTTGGTGCTGTGGTGTTCTACGCTTTACCCCCACAGCATTAAAACTTGCATGGCAAAGCACATGCCCAAAAGGTGTGATCATATGTCATCCTGCAGTGACTGTGGGATCAATGAGTACTTGCCAAGCTCTTGAGCATCATAATTTCCAAGGATTCCTAAGAAGAGCCAACACTTGTAATGTTTTTTCTTGCGCTGCCAGCAGTAGCAGCTACTGGACACGCTGTGAATGGACCTGAGGTAGCCTTACTTCTTAATCTCATTTTCCCTGGAAATGTTCCAAGGGAAATGAAAACTGAGTGTTAGCAAAGTAAATAAAGCACGGGTGACTCCGGTATTCTAGCAGAAGTTTCACTTGCTGTCAGTGCAACGAATAAACGGGGTGCTCTACTACTTGAGGAATTACAGGCCTGTAAGTGTGAAAACTGGATGTTTAGAAATCCTGTTGTCTTTGTCTTGCAAAGTTGATTCTGTTTTTCAGACGTATTAAGTGATCAGGAGCTTAAAAAAAGTTCTTGTGCCTATGCAGAAGTAGGCCAAATGGAGGTTGTGCAACCAACCTGAGTTATTGTGTGTGCTAAGCAGAGAGATCCCTGTAGAGGAACCAAATCAAATGCTTTTCCCAGGGTAGGGTCTCCTTTCATCTGCTTAGCTTTTCTCTTTTGTGATGCTGTAACTAAATTTTCTTCAGTTGATGGCTGGTGTAAGGTTGTTTTCCCTTGGACTGTGCTATTGGCTATTGAGCCATTACTGTAATGAACAATTACAATCAGCATCTGAAAGTTTCCACTTCTTAAAGCAAAACGTGGTTTATCTGGATTTACTCTTTAGAATGGCAGGCCTTAGGGTGTTTGGATCCAGTTTTTCACAGTGAAGCTAAATTTCATGGCAGAATATCTAGGCAAATCATCCAATCCAGTTTTCATCGCTTTGGTTGACTGCAGTGTTTCATTTTGAACTGTGACCTGCAGAGTTGTTTATAGACCCTCATCATAACTACTCAGCAGTTTACAAAGGTGACTTTGATAGGAACCAAGATGTCATATTGAGTAATTCCTGAAACATTTTTTTTTGTCCCAAATTGACACATCAGACACTTAAGGGTTGAGCCTACTGCCTGCTTGGCTGTGATTGAAAGTGTATATCTTGCAACAACTATTTCTGTCTCTGGCACTTAACTGTCTTTCCCTGTATCATGTTAAAAACCTAGTAAAGAGTTCTTGTCATTTACTTAGTAGTACAACAGTACTTGATTGATATTTGCTAAACTTGAATGAATAAATGAGGAGATAGTATGAGTTAACTGCATGAATTCTTTTGCATTGCAGAGATGCCTTACATGAAACAAAGCCTAAAGCAATTAACATGCTTCCGTGAAATTCCAGAAATAAAGATAGAACTGTGAGGTGTCCTGCTGATAAGTTTCAGTTCAGTTTTTGAGTTATGTACTGAAACCTCAGTATGTTGGCTTGTAATGACTTCTGCTTTGATTGTGTTAATTCTGATGTTTGGTGTTTCAGTTGCTGCTAAAACTTAATGTTTCTACTTCAGGGGAACTTAAACATGCCATGCACTGTTGTCAATTTCAGTTTTGCCTTCAGACTTTGCTTCCAGGAAAGTAAGAGTGACTAATAACCCTGGTTTTTAGTTAACTCTCTAGATTGAACATAAGCCGGCAATGTGCCTTTGCAGTGAAGAGGGTTAGTGGCATCCTGGAGTGCATCAGAAGTGTTGCCAGCTGGTACAGGAAGATGGTCCATTCCCTCCACTGAGGCCACACCTGGAGTGGTGTATTCAGCTCTGGACTTCTGGGGACAGTGGAGATGTGAGAGGACTGGAGAAAGTCCAGCGTAGGGCTTCTAGGGTTTAGAAATGTTGAATGTTCTAAAAGCATCTATTGGTTCCCAAAAATGCATTTTGAGGGTGATCGCTTTTATACGTTCAGGAACAAACTGCCACATGACAGTAATTGAGCTGCTTGTCTCACTCCTGTTCATTGATGGCTAACGCTCAAACTTGTATGATTCTTGCTAATGCTGAACACATTTCTTTGTTGCAGGTGGTATGGTCAAGAAAAGGATTACAATGTTCTAGTTATGGATCTTCTTGGTCCCAGCCTCGAAGACCTCTTCAACTTCTGTTCTCGCAGGTTTACGATGAAAACAGTACTTATGCTAGCAGACCAGGTATGTTCAAGCATAAATGTGAGGATGTCAGAAAACCTGAGTATTATTTCATGTAGCATGGTTCTCTTTAAGTAGGTTAAATAATGTGTTAAACAGCCTTCTGAGTTAGTTGAGATGCTGTACTATTTCGAACTCAATCAAGGCCTCAGGAGTGCCTGTCTATTTAGTCTGTCTAGTAATTGACATTTCTTCAACTTGGTTCTGAGAGTACAGCTTTTGAAATAGCCACTTGCTGTTTAGTAATTAGCTTGGTTGTACTGTCCTCAGCTATTTGGAAGGCAGTAAGGAGTTTGTGAGTTAAATTTAAATTGCCATTGAAAATTCAATCTAATATTACATAATCAGTGTTAGTACCAAGTTGTCACTCAGCCAGAGCTCGTAGAATCCCAGGCGTATGGCCAGGGAAGCTCAGGGAGCTTGTATAGAGACAAGATCAGCTGTCCCCTATCTCTGCTGCTTTAAATGGCTGGTATGCTTGCTCTAGAAAGAAGCATTTACATGCTCACTTAACTAGAGTCAGGGTGTTACAGTGTTTCTGAGGAACCTGTGCAGTTCTTGTTGCAGTATTCCTTTGTATGATGAATACTAACTTTGTCATCTGGGAAAAGAAGGGAGATGTATGAGGTCAGCATACAAAACTGGGTTTTAGACAAAATAAAGTAGAACAGCTGTCAAGGATATGATGTTATAACATACTTAGCTCACTAAAGGCTATGTGAAGTGCAGCTGAAAAGCTGTTCCATACGAACTCGTGCTATAATCTCACGCACGGGAAATAGCACGACCATTTATGATGCTAAGATGTGCCAGAATTTCTCTGCATCTTTGCTCACTGTCATTCTTGGATTGTAGTAGTCAGGATGGGCCACAGTCAAGTTGTTACTTGCTCTAAAAAAGTAACTGGGAAGGCAGTACTTAGTGATAAGTGAATAACTGAATGAATAATTGAGATGGATGCTGCATGAAGAGACAAGCTTTAAAACTGTCTCATGGTAGGTATTGAAAAGCTTTGTTTACACTGCAAAAATAAATTACTCTTTAATTGGACACTGTAGTTAGATGATGAATTTGAATGTCTGGGAAATAATTTCAGGTATTTAATCTTCCAATTCACAACCAGTATGGAATTTTGACATGTAAAAGAAATTTCTTTAAAAAGCATATGAAAAAGACTTGGTTTTCATTGAGCAAATTATAAACTTAAATTGCAGTGGAAAGTAGCACTAAGAAATCATGCTTAATTGTAGGCATAAGTGAATTGTGTTGCTCTCAGTGAATCTCTTTCTTGATGTTTTCTGTTTTACAGATGATCAGTAGAATTGAATATGTGCACACAAAGAACTTTATACACAGAGACATTAAACCAGATAACTTCCTAATGGGTATTGGGCGTCACTGTAATAAGGTTAGTCTAATGCTGTATTTAAAAGATTCAAAGAGAATGGCTATGTTACTTAATTCAAGCTGCACAGCCTTTTTACTTATTGCTGAAGCTGATGTATTGAATGCTAAACCGTAAATCTTTGTGAGAACTTGGCTAACTTGGCTTTGTCAGTGTCCGCTGCTAAATGCAGTGGCATATGTGTGTGGGTCTCTGACCCACACTGTGAGATGGACTTGATTGCAAGATGAGTTCGAGTCCTGCAACAAGATCATAAACTGACCATAGAGAATACTTTGCTATTTTTATCAGTGATGGAGTTTCACTGTTGAGATGACTGTTGTAATAGCGTTTTTTTCTTAATAATGAAGTCAAATCTTTGACTTTTGGGCTGATTTCCTGGGATGAAAAGTGTTTGTGCCAACGTGGGAGCTCCTGGCCTACCAGTCATCAGGGCAGTGAGACTTGCAGTGACAGACTGGTAAAGAAGACTCTTCAGCCATCAGAACTGTGGATATGACTACTAGTCAACATGTAGATCAATTGTCTCTGTAAATAAATGAATTTATGCTAATATGTGAATGAAAAACTTTATAGAGTACCTGAATATATTGCACAACAAAAAACCTCATTTAGTTTGTGAAGAAAAGAGGGGTGGGGGTGGGAGGTGGGCTATAGTTGCACTGTTTGGATGGTTAAAAAGACTCAGAAGTGCATGTTTCCAGATGTGGGGGGAAAAAAGTTTTTCTTCTACATGAGATTTTATTTTATTTTTAGTCTTAAGTAAAATATGCTTAATCCTGCAATTTGTATGTTGAGCTCGGGCAGACAGGCAGCATTGGCAATGCATTAAGCATGCTACTTAATAGAAATTAACTTCAGGACAAATGTACACGATCAAGCTGTTTATTGGAAGCAAGATTCCCACTTATTCTCTATATATGCCATTAGAGAATGTCTAATCTCTTTAGGCACTACTAGTGTTTAAAATGTTTACCTTTGTTTGCCTGTATGAATGCCAACTTCAGAGCCACGAACACTAGAAGGGGAAAATGTATTAACATCAGGTAACAGCTCTTGTCTGAAGAGGTGCAATGCACTGAATGTTTAGATGCAACCTTTGTTGGAAAAGCTTGTAAGCCTAATTGAAAGGCAGTCTTTATGTAATTCTTTTGCTATTAAACTTTGCTCATTCCCAAGTTTCATACTTTCACTCTGTAGAGCTCTATTTTTCTCTGCTGTGTCAAGCAGTTAGGCTCCTTAATTTTCTAACCAAACTTGGAGTAAAAATAGCTTTTTTCTAGTTTTGGTTTCTGATTTCCAGTTGTTCTTTTTGGGCCATTTATCCGTACTTTTGCAGTTATGCTAGGTTAGCATTGCTGTGCTTTGTTTCATCTTCATTGGATTAATGGCCTAGAAGATACTGCTGTGCTTACTTTAGTGGAAGAACAGATTAGATTTGCATCAGCTGGGGAAAAAAAGTGCCAGTAAACCATTATTTTTCTTCTTTTCCCATTAGTATACTAGTTAGAGAGCCATGCAGCCTTATGGTGGTAAATACTTCCTGTGAGCTGTGAGTATGGGCTTTGTTACTGATGCAGGGTTTTAGAGATCAGCGAGGCACTTCTTGAGAGAAATGCAAATTGACAGGTTTACATGAGCAAAATGAGAAACAAGTTGGTTAAGTTTAGCACTTAGGTGTTCTATCTAGGGACAATTGCCACCACACAGCATTTGCTCCTTTTTGTAGTAAAGGATAGTTCAGGGTTTTTTAAAGATGACTGTCTGCTACCTAAATTAAAATCAGCCACAAATGCTAGAATAGCATGGTAATCTTGTTCCAGTAGCTTCCTGTCAGTTATATGAAAAACATATACATATTCAAATTTTAATTTGGCGATTGGGAGAAATTGTGCTCCCGCCTTAAAAGGTGAATTTTCAGCTCTGCTAGAAATAAGCCCTGCATGCTTATGAAAGTAAACTTTAAGGTGACTAAATGCCTTCTACCTCTTCCTTACTGAAGATTTATTTTTTCTAAATGTCTTTCGGGGGAAGGGCAGTTTATGGAACCGAAGGATGCTTTTGTAAGCAAAACTTCAATTTCCTTTTTTAATAGAGCCAAATGTCACCATTGTTATCCCTGGCCAAGGCAGTGCCATTTTGGAGCGGCTCGCAGTTGAAATTTACCCTGCCATATCTTTTAAATTTTCTCCTTAAAAAACAAATTAAAAAAAACAAACCAACATAGCTATTGGAAAGCTACAGTGCTTGGTGGAAGAAGGATGGCATTTGGCTACCCTGTTCTTTCTCAAACGCCTCGGTGTTGCCTGTCTGCGCCGGCCATTGTTGCAATGTAAGCAATACTGTTTGATGCACTGCCACCCTCTATTGTTTGTTCAGTGTTTAGAATCTCCAGTGGGGAAGAGGAAAAGAAGCATGACTGTTAGTACTTCTCAGGACCCATCTTTCTCAGGATTAAACCAGGTCTGAACTGTCTCCTATTCCAACCTCAACCCCAAATTCATGTGCTTTATTTTTTGTTTTCGTTTTCGTTTTGTTTTTTTTTTTAATCTGGAGAATGTAGATCTTGCAAAAGCACCTCTTATGTTGGCATTATTCAGACATACTTGGCAAACATGTAACATTACTAAGATGTTTCCCTGTGGCGCTTGTTTAAATTGTGAAATTATTTCTAAACTTGGTTTTAAAAAGGGCTAAATGTATGTGCTTGATTTCATATGCAGATGCAGACTTTATTTCTGTCCTTTATAACTGAAAAGTGAGGTCTTGAATATGTTAAAGAACAGAATGCCACCCCAGTGAAATAGCAGGGCTTCTACACAGAGACCTACACAGGTGTCTGCTTGCCTTCCCATAGGGTTCCTGCAGCATCTTCACACGCGTGAACAAGTTCTGCTGTCCTGTCAACCAGACTTTTTCCCATACCATTTTGCTTCAAAATCTTTCCAAATGTGTGATAAGGATCTCATATTTTTATCTGTTGTGCTTATAAAATTACTCCAGTGTCTTGGAGAAGTGTCTAGTGCTAAATGTAGTACTCTCGACTCTTAAAGAAGGATGAATTGGAAGCACATCAAGACATATGCCTCTTTCTAGCAGAACAGCTGGAAATTGCTGAATATGTATCATAGCTGAGGAGTTTGGCTGAACAGCAGCCCATAGTTATCCCCAATAAGTCTTCGAGTATTAAATCCCAGCCAGCTAGCTGCTGTATGCAGGCTTAGACTTCTGTTGTCTGCTTCTGAAACTCACTTACCAGTTGAAGCAGAGACTCTGATCTACTTTTGTTGTTGGTCTTGGCAGAAATCTTGCCCTACTTTTCTAGTTTCCTACTGATCATGCAGTAAGCAGAGCTAAGGTGGCATGAGGTTATCTATGGAAAAACTCCTTTGCTGGCTTGCATTGGTGTGTTCTGTATTCATCCAAATAAGGCTATATCTTCCAGTGTCCCTCCTTTTGAGGTTGACTTAACTCCCTTGACTTCCATCCATCTAGAATAGGGAATACAGCATGAGCTAGGGAATAGAAAAATCTTCCCTGGAGAGATCAGTGTTGTCAAATAATATCTAATAACCTGACTAATGTGTAAAGCAGAAGTGTATTACAAAACTGATTCTATTTTATATGTATATGTCTTCAAAGAGGGCTATCCATACTGCTTAAGAGAATGTATAGTTGCCTTGTTCAGGGCTAATATTCAGAGCTTGTAGCAGCTGTGCAAGAGACATCATCACTTAGTTTACTTCTCTGACCCTTGAGGGAAGTAATCTTAAGAAGTCTGCTAAACAAAGAACGAGACACCAACTCGTTAGAGGTGTGCTTTCAATGTTACCTATATTCATTCACAAACTGTGACTTTGTTACTCCGTGGCATTAATAAATGGCAAGAACCCCAGGATTCCAGAAAGAATGTAAAGGCTTTGAATCACTTTCCTTGTAATTAATCTTATACTGAAAAGATTCTGTGGGTGAAGTCTTCAGTTTCCTTCCTTTTCTAGGCATAGTGCTTTACTTAAGCTAACTGGCAAAGGCCTTGCAAAGTAGCTGTTGCAAACTGTACATCAGAGACTGTCATGAAATCATAGACCTTTCATCAGAAAATGCAAGATAGCCTCTGAGATCAAGCTTTGCTGCTAAGAAAGTTGCATTTGCACCGTAGTAATCACATATAAGCTTTATGCTCTTTGCTTGGGAGTTTAGTATCCACATTGCTCGTTTCCTTGTAGCTTGAGATCATCTTCATGCTTGCTTAGTGGGTACAACAAAGAAAAGACCCTCACCTTTCCCAAGCTGTTGTCTGACTGATGGAATTCATTTTTAAAGTCTGTTTTAACTCCCCTTGCTCAGAGCATTCTGGGCCTTCAGGGTGACTTTTCCATAGAACTGTTTGTAAAAAGCAGATGAACAGGAACTTTGTGCATAAATCACAGTACGACTTCAGCTTAAGAATTTCTGCTCTAACATCAGCCACTTAAAGAGGGTTTTAGCTTTTTTTGTTTTGTCTAGATTGCTACAGTTAGAAAAATCTTCAGCCAGTATTTTAAAAGGTGTCTGCCGTGCCATTCAGAAACTCTTTTCGTTGCCTTGCAATCTTCCATGTGGAGTGTTTCTTTTTATAGGTCATTCCAGTGCCAGTGTACTACAGTGACCTGTTTAATTCTTGAATGCAGATACAACTGCATGTGAATTCCTGTACTTGTTCGCATGAAAAACGGTATCATCTTCATCTTTAAGGTGATGCTGAGCAGGTTTTTACTGAGAACTTCTCAATCCGTATCTCTTCTCTCCATCATCTTCCTTCCCCTGCTTACTTCTGCAGCATTCACTAATTTGCAGGGGTTGTAGTCCCTGATCCCCTGTCATTAATCCAGTGTTCAAATCTGCTCAGCCAGATGATGAATAGCTTGAAGACCAACTGCTAGAGTTTGAAATGTTCCTTGTGTATTTCTGCCTCAGCTTTTTATTTGCCTAGTCCTGAAATCTTGTCGCAGGAAGGTACTGTCTGTATTAACATGTGGATAGACTGGCTGTTAGCACACTAATTAGCACGCACTCAGTTGTTGCTAAATACCAAGTCATTGAGCAAGCTTGATTATTAGAAATCTAAATTGGATTCCATGCACTAGGCTCTAGCTTCTTGGCTGTTTTAACTTCATCAACAAGAGTTCATGCTGCTGTTTCATGTCTTCTGGTAGTCTTGCAAAGGGCATGTTGTTGAAAGCAGGATGTTTTGTTTGCTGCTGTAGGTTTTGGCCTTCTGCTCTGCAAAATGGCCAGTGTTCTTTATAATACATAGAAAAAAAAACCAGGGTGTGCATCATTTACATCAAGCTGCTGAGCTGCCATTAACTATCTGTATGTGTAAAATGCTCTGTGAGAGTGGATTTTCCTGACGTACACTGATGCAGTTAGTTCTTCTACATCGTGCACTGTAGTTATTGAGCTAATGTGCTACAAACTGTAATAGTAACAAAATAAATGTAGAGCTAAACTAGAGATGCTGAATAGCGCAGTCTAATCTATTCCACTGGATTGAAAAAAGGCTTGAACTAATTCACTGTTAAGTTTTTGAACTTGTTAGTTAAAGCTAGTTGTGACTGCACTGTTACTTTGCTTCCTCGTAACTGTAGGCTGTTATGTTGTGTGGATGTCCTAAAGTGTAGCTAATGCCTAGTGAAATTGGTTGGGGATTCCTTGTGTATAAGTATAATGTGTTTTCATTTTTCTTTTCTAAGTTATTCCTTATTGACTTTGGTTTGGCCAAAAAGTACCGGGACAACAGGACAAGGCAACACATACCATACAGAGAAGACAAAAATCTCACTGGCACAGCTCGATATGCCAGTATCAACGCACATCTTGGCATTGAGCAGAGGTGAGTTCAAAGAGATTGCAGCCCTGAAGAACACAGCAGTAAGATGATCTTATTTGTAAGCTTCTGAAATTTCTAAACTAATTTTGTATGAGTAAATGTATATATCCCTTTGCGAGTGTTTTTTCCATTCGGCTCCTCGTTCGAGGATAGGAAACCAAAGCACCTAATTTGCTTCTTGGAGAGATGCTCTCTTGCTAGCACGAGGTTGGATGTTCTGTGTACTTTTCATTTTTAGGACAATCTATCCTGTTGTCTCTTCACAGATATAACTGCATTTTTGTGATTGTGTTAGTACCTGTCAGTGCCACTGGTAACTGACTTGAGATAGGCAGTTCTGTTACCAGAAGAACTTGTCTGAAGCTGATGTTCTCTGACTTCCTATTAATTATCAAACTATTGTTTGTCCTTTTGCCTGCAAGCAAGACTTTATGATTGCACTACTACTCCACATATGCTATGTCTCAGTTTCTGCTACGTTCTGCTCTACATAACAGTAGTTGCAGCACTGTGTGTATGTATATGTGTACATACGTATTTTATCTTTACTTTAAAACAACATTTTTAGTGCCTGGATGAAAAAGTATTGCTGCTACAGAATTCTGGCAGCATGCTAATGGAGGCAGCACTTTAGGTTCTTTGGAAGGCTCGTTAGGTATGAAAGAACGACTCAGATCTGTTCTTGTGTGCCTAGGTGTTATACAACAGTGTAACACCATGGCTTTACCATGTGATGCTGTGGACTCGTACTCAAAAATTTCATGGATGTCGGTGCCTATGATCTTTAAATTTAATTGAGATGGCAATGACAATTTCTAGTGGTAGCGCTGACAGAAAATGCAACTTAAAAATATCTGTTGCCTTAAAAAAAAAAATCCATATTTCATCTTTGCTTTCAAGAGTATTTTGTCTGTCAGTATCACTGTTTAAGCTTACTTGACCTGTGGGTCTGGTAGTATAAATGACAGGTGTCATTTCTGAATTAAATTTTGCAGAACTTTAGCTATTCTTGTAAGAGAAGCCATGCTAGCCTTCACAGTGAAGGGAGAGAGCTGCAAAGGTTTACTGCTGTTGAGTTTGTTTGCAGGTCTTGTACCATTCTCTGCTGGTATTGGAAATTCTAGTATAATTAGAAATGTAGTTTGGTCCATGCCAGTTTATTAAATTGCCTCTATCAGGCTAACAGTGAAGCAAGCAGATAATGCATTACTGTAATCAGGAGGAACCAGGTCTGAAACATATGGCAGAATGTTCCAACTGTTAGTGCTGTAGTTACAGAACATGTTTTCCTATATGTAGTAACAACTGTTCCTAAGGAGCTGTTTGCAGTGTTCTGTTTCTTGTTACAGTCATGGAGAGTATCATCCTGTTTTCCAAATCCTGAAAATAATTTTTTGTTATAGTACATCCAAATGTACTATTTCCACTGAAGATCTCATAAATGTTTCCTACTACAAAATCATGAAATTGAACATTAAAGAATGAACTGGGTGAGAAAGAAGCCATTGATCTCTTGCCTGGTCATGAATCTGCCACTGCTTCCTCAGAAAATTTAGTCTTATGTCATGACCTCATACCAGTTCACTGGGTTCTGCTGATGATTAAAATAGACAAATCTAATAGAACTGAAGTTTCACAGGTGGGGATTGTGGTCTTTGTATCAGTTCTCATCCCTCTGACCTTGGCTGTAGTTTCATGTTACAGCTGAGATGACTTGAGAGCTCCTGTCAAGAGGTTGGAACCAGTCTTCCAGCCTTCAACCCTGACCGCAGCTAGTGCCCTTTGTAGTGCAGTGGATTAGGAAGACAAGCTGATTCTCTTCTGCAGTAACTTCCTGTAGTAATTCCCCAAGGGGTCAAAGAGATGGAACAAGCATGGGGTGGTAGACAGGCTGCTCTGGGTATAACTGGTGGTTGTATCAGCTTGGCCTTAACATAAAGCTTTACCTATAGCTTCTTTCCTCTGATACCAAGAGCTGGAGGTAGAACTGTTTAGGTTCTTGCAGATTTTTCTCACTTTAAGGAAGCTCTTCTACCCTCATCCATATGTATAATCTTGTTAGCACTCCCACTCTCTAAGCCTTTTACTCCGTTGTGACGACAGGAGGTGTGTAGTCTTTCCTGCTGTCGTTTAAATGCTTTTCTTGCAGCAGCTATACCTGTCAGCTTCTGTTTAGAAGGGAACTAGGAGAAAAATAAGGGTTTTGTTAGGGTTCTTTTTTGTTTATTTCTTCTCTCAGGTAGATGTCAGCTGCAGAGAGGCAGTCACAGGAAAAATCTGACTGCTACAGCTGGGGAGAGGCACCTTTGCCAAGAGGAAAAAATCATGGCATGCTTTTTCCACTTCACTGAACTGTACTTAGGCTTAGTAATCATGAAAGCTGTGTAGCAAAGTATGATGGTGTTCATGTGGCTGAAGCATAGATCTGGAGCATATGCGGTACAGAGAACATTTGAGGCCTTTTACAAGAAAGTTTGCGTGCTAGTTCTCAGTGAAGTCTATAGATGGTTAACTTAAGAGTTCTTTGACTGTACTGAAGGAGGGAGAATGCAAAGAAAAGGAAGGAGTTATGCCCTTTGTAAATACATTGCTCTTTGGGCACAGGTGTTCATTATTGGTCCCAGACTGGTGCACTGCTGGTTCCTTGACTTTTTTTTAAATTTTGCAATGATTTCACTGCTTGGAACAAAGTTGAAATGCTGAAATGTTTAAATCAGGGTATTTTTTCCCTTTCTACAGTCGCCGAGATGACATGGAGTCTCTAGGCTACGTATTGATGTACTTTAACAGAACCAGTCTGCCTTGGCAAGGATTAAAGGTAGGTCATGTTGCTTTCCCTCTTGAGCCTTGTGCACTTTTCTTTCGCCTTTTTGGGATCCATGGTTTTGCCTCCTGGTCTGGACAGGTTGCTGTATATAATGTTCAGTTCCAGTTCAGCAAAATAGCTTTTCCTGAGGCATGGTATTTATAGAATATAGAAGAAAAAAGTTCTGCCTCCTTCTTGTGCAGCTGGCAACATGTGTATTGTTTGACTCCTAAAAATTATGCTAAACAATAGCTTACGTCAGCTTTGCAAATTATTATTGTCCTGTCCAAGGCTGAGGCCCTGTTTGGGAAGTAGAAAATAACATTTTTAGTGGCTTTCTGAATTGCTGTAGAGAGCATGGAAATAATCTCTTGCCTACCACGTTAAGCTTTGATATCTTCAGCCTAGTTTATGGCATGATCGTCAGCTGAAATGTACTTGTTTCAAATATTATTACATGTGGTAGTAGCCAAGTGCAAGCGTGGCAGATATGTCTTGTTTCTGTTATATACACTTCCATGACTTGTATCCATATTTTACTCGTGTTTTTCCTCCGTATGAGAGTTGTGTAACTCAAGTAGTGTTGCAGCTGCAGATGTTAGCTTTCTAAAGGCCAGCATCTTGTGAAACACAGGAATTCTTCAGCTGCTAATGAGTGTAATGACCGTGTACTGAAGAGGCAGAACTTGAATGGGGTACTGAGTGGGAATTAATGTAACTTTACCAAATAGATATGCTGGTCTGGTCTGTTCAGTGCACAAAAGCAGGAGCTAGAACTACACGAGCTATGCCATGTGAGGGAAGCATTAGACTGCAACAAATGGTATTAAACTGTGTCCAAATCTTAATACCAGATTGACCTTCATTCTCTTTGCAGTAAGTGTGTGGGACTTGGAGATTTCACATAAAATACTTAAAGCTGACCAAAGGGAGATTTCACATAAAATACTTAAAGCTGACCAAAGGGTTTTTTGTCATTTTTTTTGCTACTGTCCTTGTTTAATCCAGTGTTGCACAATATCTCTTATATTGTGACCTACATGTTCCACAGGCTGCAACAAAGAAGCAAAAGTATGAAAAGATTAGTGAAAAGAAAATGTCCACTCCTGTTGAGGTTTTGTGTAAGGTAAGAGTTTCCAAATGATGTCATGCCGTGAGTTGGAAGTTCTTTTCTTTCTTGTTTTTAAAATTAGAGCCAATGTATTAATCTCACATAGCATTTGTTGCTGAATTATACTTCTCTGGCAGTCAATAAATGCCTTGTGTTCGGCCACCCAACAAGAGCGTGAAATGCTAGAACAGGGCAGGCATTCACTGTTGTTTCTTGGAATAGCTCATGCCACTGCAATTCCAGTTGTTGGAGACTGTCAGCTGTGCAAGCTTTCCCTCTCTGGAGAGGCTTATCCATTTTTTTAAATTTCTACAGCAAATGTTCAACATTTACCCTCTTGGATAAATAAAACCAAGGCAGATGTATATGGGCTGCCTTTATCTGCTTGGTTGTCCTCTATATCTCAAGCACATCCTGTAGTAGAATTGGATGTCTGTGATTCTTAGAGCTATGTCACAGAACAGTGGTTTTCCAATGCTTTTATTTGTGTCTTAAGAGTTCTCTTGGGCTGTACAGCTACATGCTGATTAACAAAGGTCCTCGAGAATGCATAGTTTTGCACATCAAAATGGCACCAACAGTCTTGCAAACTATTGAACTGCTGCACACCATCTTTTCTTTCTTGTAGTATAGCATTATGTATTTACAGTTACCTACTCAACTGTGTACTTTAACACATTCTAAATTCAGAAGTACGTAACCCAGAGCCCAGAATCTCTGGAAGAGGTCGAGATCTTCATGATATAAGTCTTTATGCTTGCTGGTGGTAAATGTCCATTAGTATGTTTCATCAGGTCATCAAGAAAATGAGTGTAATCTTTTAAGAGTAATTACTAGGATTACATATTTCAGAGGTCTAGTTAATAAGAAGTAGGATTAATTAATTGCTTAAATATTGTGTTGAAGGTTTTGGTAATTGCATTGCATTTATGATTGCAAATAAGGCATCAGGTAATGATTCGGGGGGAAAAAATGTGTACCTGGTAACTTGCTAATCAAATCTGCTTTCTAAAATACAGGATAAGGGAATAATAGAGGCAAGGTAGAATTTAGGGATTTGAATCTTCAGACAGCTTTCTTTTTCTGTTATAGACTCAGCTTTTTGCCTTAGGATTGTATGAAGTCCTTTGTTCCAAGTCATGGCTTGATTAACACTGTTGATTTACAGGGATTCCCTGCAGAATTTGCCATGTATCTGAACTACTGTCGTGGCCTGCGTTTTGAAGAGGCACCAGATTACATGTATCTGAGGCAATTATTCCGTATTCTTTTCAGGTCAGTCTCAAAGTGGAGTAGAGGAATTTGTGCCAGTCAGTAACTACTCTGGAACTTGCACTTCAGAAAGCTGCAGTGTCTGGTGTTGGAGTTCTGGGACTTTTTTCTTTCAGAGTTGGAAAAGTGATTATAGTTGCTTTTTAAAAGACCCTGAAAAAATACTGCATGATATTTATGTATGAAGGAAAAGATTCTTTTGCTCAAGAGTTCTGTGATCTTACCACTAATGCTAGAGAGCTGAGCCTGTGCTTCAAAATCTTGCAAGTGGATTGAGGAGCTGGCCCATTCATAGAACTGTTTGAAGCTTTTCCTGTTTGCCAATCAGTGATGAGAGTAGCAGCAGTATTCAGGAGACTGATTCCAGAGGAGGGGAATAGAGCTGTTTCCTTGAGTTTGCTAGAGAATTCAGAACATAAACCCAACCTTGCAGAGTGAGTAGTGTCTGCAAAAAGAGCAGCTAGTACTGATGTTTTAAGAGTCTCCAAGCTTCTAGAATCCAAAGAAATTGCATTTGCTAAATTTGGAATTTATGATACTGCAGTTCCTTATGGAACTATATATATTTTAAAAGGCTGAGAATCACGGTTAAGACAAAGCAGTAATCTAGGTTGCTGCTTAGACAAATGTAGACTCTTGCATAAACAATGTTGATGATATTTGGACTTACTTCGAGAATCCATTTAAGTTAGCAATACTTAGCATTTGTATATCATTCATAATCTCCAAAGCAGCTTACAAAAAGAGTTAATCTCTAGTTCTGGGTTTACAGCAAAGACTTTACATTACCAGTGAGGTAGTTATGATATTGTAGTAAAGTATTTCACTCTTTTCTAGGACCTTGAACCACCAATATGACTACACATTCGACTGGACAATGTTAAAGCAGAAAGCAGCACAGCAGGCAGCCTCTTCCAGTGGGCAGGGGCAACAGGCCCAAACCCCCACAGGCAAGCAAACTGACAAATCCAAGAGTAACATGAAAGGTTAGTAGCCAAGAACCAAGTGACGTTACAGGAAAAAAAATTACACTAATTTGGACGATGTTGGCAATTTAAGTGTTAGATCAAGGAGGTGGTTAAAAATATATATTTGGCTGTTAATTGAAAAAGGCAAAAAACAAAAAGACGTCCTTGGAGAATTTGACTACTAACTTTATACCAAAGTGTCCTTGTTCTTCATATCATTTCTTCTGGGGATGTTGGGTCATTTTAACCACTGCATCTTTTGCTCCCGCATTAACCACTTTCCAAAAACAAGGAACTGACTTGGTGTTGGGAATGGGACATTTTTATTTATTTTTATTTTTATATATATATATACATGTATTTATATATGTATAAATATATAATACAATCCAAAATCCTAGACCTAACACTTCTTAAAGGATAATTCTCATCAACTAGGCAAGGATCTAGAGACTTTGGTTTCTACTCTGTTCCAGCTGTTGTAGTGCTGTGGGTTTGTTGCTGTTCTATATGCCTCAAACATCGCAAACAGAAAATTGTGAATGGTCTGGCTTCCTCCAGTGGGTTTACACTGAGACATTTGATCCACAGTTAAAGGAAAGGACCAGTGAGCTCAGAATGTCTTGCCTAAATTGAGGAGTAACCCTGAACTGCTGTGGACTGCCACGTCACAATTTTCTAAAGTACATGGATGGTTTGGGTGGGTTTTCAGGTTTCTTGACTATTTTTAATGTTTCTAGGTTATGGTTTCAAGGGGAAATGTTGCATAATGTTCAAGATATAGTTATGTAAAAGCTAGAAAATTAAGTTCTGAAGAGGCACTTAGGAATTTTTTAGACATATTATAGGCTTTAATTTTTTTAAGTACCTCTGCCAGGGTTAGTCTAGTAAGCCACTAGAATGAAACACAGCTATTACAGCCAGTTTTAGCATGAAACTGACTCTTCAGGAAGAGGTTTGGATAAGACTGAAATCATGGGGTTGATCAGATAGACCAGGTTCAAGTTATGTACTGAGATGTTCCTGCTGCCTGCTACTCTCCAGTACATTCTTGTCTTGACTAATTTTTATTATGTATTTATATATATATAGTTATTAGTCTAACATGGTAGACTTAGGTATCAAAAGCAGAAGTGTTCACAGAGAACTTCTCAAAATATTGTTTTTCATGTATTGTGGCAGCATTCAAAACCCTACCAGGTAGCCTGAGTCAAAGTAACTATCCAAAGGTATAACTTTTCACCTTTGTGAGTGAAGTAAAGTACCTGCTGATCTTTCCAAGACTCAGTCTGGAAGTTTCTTGAACAAAAAAAAAACAAACAACTTAGTAGGATATAATGTCAGATTCCTTGGTTTGCTGGAGCAGACAGGTGTTACAACATTGAAAGCTATGAACCAATTTCCTTGATTGAAACTGTGGTACGTAGCAGACTTGGTGATAACTCACTAGGCATAGATTATTTCCTGAAACAGGAAGTTGTGGTTGAAGTTCAGAACCCAGTGCAGGAGCCAGTCCTATTCAGTGTATGGAAAGGTTGGTTATGACAGGAGGAGGAAAATCTGAGTAAAAACACACATTCTTCCCAGCAACTGTTCTTTAAAGTGAAGGTTTTGCAGGTTGTAATGATCTGTAAATCAATGCTGTCTTGAAAACCAAGTTTTATATGCATTTCAAATGCTGTTTTGATGGTGAAGTATTCTAACATTTAATGTGCTAATTGCCTGGCTCAGGAGTTATCTGGTCAACTGCTACACCGTAAGTAAAGGCTGTAATCATTATCTGCTTCCACGTCCTAATAATGAGTTAGTGGCAGAATACAAAGCTGCAGCTGAGTGATGAGCGTGAATAACAAGCAGTCATATGACTGAACCCTAAGACCATTTCTGTTCCTTGATGGACCTTTTCCATTGTGCGCTATCCTTGGGTCCTGAGCCCTGTGGAAGAAATGTTTTCCTGGTAGAATTTCGTTGGCTCTTGGCATAGCAGCCTCTCAGTGGAATGATTACTTCCTCTCCCATTGTGAAAAAAAGATCCATGATCTGTAGATTGATCAAGCTGTAATGCTGGTAAAGCACTGAAGTCATGCACATGAAACATCTGAAGAGTTTCCAGCTTCTTAAAGTGGATAGCTTAATCACTTCATCAAAGTAAAGATATAAGCTTACAAAAATCACACATGCTTTTTTTGTGGGGAATACTGCCTGTTAATAAAGATCTGAAGCCAGCTAAAGTCAAGCAGGAAGTTGCATGACTCTCATACGTTGATGTCAAATTGAAGATTAATGAAATAATACATGGTTATTTTTCTCTAGTGTTCAGTTAAATTCTCCCGTAGTTGCTGTAGTAAAGGCTGTCCTGAACTGGCTCAGAGATCTTTACCATGTCAAATTACACCCAGTTGGTATACATCTAGTTTAACAGGAGTACTGGAAATAGCATTTTACAGCTGCATTCATTGATTAAAATATCATAGAATAACATGCAAGTACTATTGGAGGTGTGCATCTTGGGGGCAAAAAATCAAGTTTCAAAAGACTTTCATCACTACTTCTGAGGGCGTGTTCATTTGTAGATATCCCTGGCTGTCCTTAACTGTGTTTCATGTTAAACCATTTCACGGATTATTCAGACTGAATATTCTGCTTGCCTCCAGGGTAGTCCCTTCAGTGGCCCTTAGTATTTTTTCTCCTGTCCCTGTCTTCTGGAACTCTGTGCAGTGTCTTTTGTAACAGCAAGATGAGCTGGTTTTGATCTTGGGAGAGGTGAACTGAACAGTGCTTCCCTGCTGATTCTGGGAACTTCAGCTCAATCTCTTGACTGACAGTGCAGTAGTTCAGGTGTGATTTGTAACAATGCTTACAGTCAGCTTCTCTCAGACATAAAACTGATTGAAACAGTCATTATCCAGAATAAATTGTCATTCCATTTGAGAGATGTTCTTAATTCACTTCAATGTAGAGTTGTATAGCCTGTCAAGCAGTCCCATTAACATTCACTGGATACCTTTGGTCATGGCAGTGTTTTTCTGAACAGACTTCATTTTGTGAGATTTAGCCGACTGACAACTAAACAATTCTCACTGCTTGTTTCTCCAGATACCAAATAGTTCTGTAGCTACAGGAATATTAAAATTTGAGCATCCATTGTATACTGTTGTGAACATGAAAGTTTGGGGTAACGGCCCAGATAGAGATAGAGATCTGAGCTGGCCTTGTATATGGTGAACATATCTACATAGTGGTAATAGGACTTGCAAGGACCATTATGGATTGAATGCAGTTCCCTACTGATATTTGCAAAGTTGGGCATTATGTTGCCAAGTACCTTAAATTTGAGGTTTTCCAGCTAGAAGTAACTTGCCTTGAGTGACTGTGTCACTATTGCCTTCCAAGTTTTGGATAAAATAGTTTAGGAAAGTAGAGAGGGAAGCCATGACCAGCAGGATGAATGGTGAGTGCTCGTAACAGCACTGTGCGTACTGCTGTGCTGCCCAGTCAGACTGGATTTTGAAATGATTTATTTCTAAGTGTTGACCATGAAGAACAACTATTCAACTAATAGTCTGATACATGGGGAAGACAAACTTCTGGTTTCTTATTTTTGATTCAAAGGAAGGTGATTCCTGCTACTTGAAGGAACTGGTGCTGAATGCTTGTAATTGAGAGTCTGAGAGACTTATTCTGAAAAGGCGAGCAGCATGCCTGTTCTGGTTCTGAGTGTCCTTACTTTGGCCCATACAAATCTGGCTTCTTGAGGTACCTGAAATGGATCTGAGTTGAACAAAAGCATGATCCAAGTGACTGTTACCTATGTATGTAGAGCTTAGATGCTTGTCTGGCTATGGAGAAGCCCTGCCAAAGATAGCTGTATTGCATTATCTGCATGTTTTTTTCTGTGTATCAGTTGTCAGATTGGAATCTGGAGCATTATACTCTGCCCTTCAAAAGTGACTTAATTTTGCAGACTTCTGTACAGTAAAGACTATTACTCCAAAACAAACAGCAGCATATCATTTGTTAGTATATCCTTTGTCCTCAGGTTCAACATCCCATTTTCACTTGAAATGTCCAGGCTCCTGAGCAGTGAGTCAGTCTGTTTGTTTCCATATGGGGAATGGACTCCTTCATTCTTGAGTTGGTTTTGGCTGCTTAGATGGAGAAAGTGGTTCAAGTGATGAATCTGTGTTCACAGATGAGCACGTTACATGGAAAAACAGTGTAAATGTCAGTTGTGTGAATCAAGTAAGGGCTGTGAGCAGCTTTATCCCAGTGGAACCAAAGAATCACTGGGGCTTCTGTGAGAATTTGCACTGCAGTAGGAATGATTGTTTTGATGCTGCTGCAGGACTTTTTTTTTTAAACAATTGCAAGTGTTGTAAGTCTGTTATTTTAAGACTGGATTCAAACAAAGCCATTGAGTCTCGTCTGAATTACCTGTAACTTATCTTGGAAGAGTTAAAGCTATTTTCTGGTTGTTACCTGGATATATTTTTGATGGAATGTCAGGCCATGTTTAAGACTTGTTTACATTTGCTTTGCTCTGGATGATAGCACAGGCTGTAGCTGAGGTCAGCTTTGGAGTTTATTCTGAAGACAATTCTGTTTGGGGAAAAAAAAAGAGCTGTTGCTCAAAGGAATTAACACATTCAGAGAATACAGTGCTGTTTGGAGGCCATCCACAGTGGAAACTTGCTCAGTCTTCAGTTGAAATTCCTTTTACCTCTTACAGCACAGTGTTGCTACCTGAGTCATCAGAAATGAGTACGTAAGCAGTCTCAAGAAGATAAGACTAGCTTAGCTTGCAGTAACCGGTTCTTTCAGATCTGTGCATGTGTTCCTTTTATTTCCCCATTCCACAACACATTAAACTTGTCACTTGGAGTTTTGAACTCTTAAACAATTGTTCTCTATGCCCCCCTCTGGGTCACATTATCAGTTAGAACAGTCCTTCCAAGAACAGAAGGTATTCTGGGTTTCTAGCCAATGTAAAGGTTCTGTTGTGGTTGCCCAGAGCATCGTACATCTGAGCATGTAGTGAGCACCAGTTACTGGAAGGTAAGTTATTTGTTTCTTTTCCTTCTGTCTGTGTGTCACTGCTGTACTGTGTCTCTGAAGAGCACCACTGCAATCCAATGACAGTTTGACTTTCAAGGATATGAATGTGAGGCATTGCAGACAAGTAGAAAACAATCCTATGAAATTACATCCTGCTTCCTAGTGGCAATAATCCATCTTTCAAACTGTTGGTCTGAATTCCGATTTGAGTAATGTAGCATCCAGCTGGTGCCTGAACCCTTTTTCCAGTGCAGCTGTAGGTGTGAGTGAGAGCCACGTGTTTGAGTTACAGGATGATGGCAAATGCTGGTTGAACTTTGGAAAAGCACAAGAACTTCGCCAAATTTGGAGGTGAAACAGCACTTTCCCCTGTGACCATAACTGATGTTTAATTTTCTTATCGTGAAGGCAATTTCTCACTTCCATCCTGTATCAGTAAGTTGCCCTTGTGTTTGTCTTGCAGGTTTCTGAGCATGGAGAGGATGGGACAAAGCAGAGCAGATTGGAGCAGGACTTGTCACTCCCCAAATCCTAGAAATTTAGTTCATACGTACACTTGCCAGTGGCTGTGGGCAACCATTTACTTGGTGTAAAGAACTTAATATCAGTATAAACTGGCTCTGGGCAGTGTCAATGATGCTGCACTTTGAGTTGTAGCAGCTGTAATTGTGAATATTACTGAGATAGTGAAACATGGTGTCCAGTTTTCTATTGCATTTTTTTCAAGTGGAAAAGTTAACTAATGGTTGACACACAAGTGGAGAAAATTGTGCATATGCCAATTTTTGTTACCTTTTTACTTTGAACTACACTGCTTATGAGATCTCATTGTTTCGGAAGAATGGCATGAACAGTCTTCGGCAACAGTTGTGATAATTGTAAATGCTCACAATTGTGCACTCTTTTCTGGTTATTCCTCCCTGGGTTTTGAAAATTGTACACTTAAACATTCTTAAAGTTGTTGGCTTCTATGTGCAACATATCAAGCCAGCTGACATGGTAGTAACCAAAGATTCCAGTTTTTAAGCGTATGAAAGACTCTGCCTGCTTACCTGTGCTAGAAATAACAGCATCTAAAGTGAAGACTTAAGAGAAACTTAGCGACTACTAGATAATCTTTAGGACTCTGCATTAACTCTATAATGTTCTTGGTATAAAAGGAAAAACAGCATATTTGTCACGAAATTTAGTTAACATCTTACAACTGAACCTGTATGTAAGTTGCTTAGATAAATGTAATCACTGTAAACATCTATATGATCTGGGATTTTGTTTTTATTTTGAAGCGGGAGCTTTTTTGTTTACAAGTTCATTAAAAACTAAAAACTGTTTCTGTAAGGAAATTTTTTTTAATTTGCCTTGTTAATCCAGTTCAAGAGAAATCTGCATTACCCTGTTTTTTAAACCAGGTTTCAAGGCCATTTGTTAAGCAAAAGAAGTCATATTTCTTTCTAAATCATTTTAGACTTAGTGTTGTAACTCTTCCTCATTTTGTTTTTAAATAAATTTTGTATTTTTTTCTTGAGGGGGAAGGGGCAGTCTAGCATTTTTATAACCTGTTGTTTGAGACCCATCCCTCGAAACTGAGATTGGATTTTTTTAAAATGGCATCTTTTGCAGACCCAGTATTGGCAGCCTCACGAGCATTGCCATGTCGTGCCCCGGCTGGACTGACTTGTGATTGCTATCTTTTTGAAAAATTCAAATGGAGTATTTGGATGGTTTTAAACCAAGGCATTTTCTTTTAAGTTCCTGTGAAGTGGGTATGACCGGATTTACTCTTGTTCTCAGAGACAGCCTCATGCCTTGCAGAGTTCACATTGGTTACTGCCCCAGGCTGTCTTCCTTCTCACTCCTATTCTAGCCCAGCTGAAAGACAGAAATAATTTTATTGCTGATAATTCTTTAACAGTGTAATTTATTCCTTTATAGCATGTCAGAATAAATTAAAAAAAAGTCTGAAAATGCTGCCAGATGCCTATTGTGTAAATGTTGTTTGTATGTTAGCTTTTTAGACAGTTTCCATGCATGTAACAGAGTTTCTGGTCACAATTCATATTTCTACTGTTCGAGAAAATCTTTTGTTTTGAAAACTGTCTCTTCAAGGTCATAATAACTACACTGTGCACTCTGTCATCTTAGAATTGTAATCTGGATCAAGGCTGCTCACTTGTGCAGTCGCTATGCATACTCCCTATACAAGAAGGATCTGCTCTGAGGAGATGTTAAACTTGAGGTGGAGAGTTCTGTGCACTAATTGATGCGTGGATAGATTAACTTGGAGTACAGGGAGGTGAAAGTCTGCCAGGCTTCAGAGATACCCGTGCAGCTTTGGAAACCTGTCTGCTGTTTAAGAGCATTCTTTGTTACCTGGGAGGTGAAGGAAATGTAGCTCACTCTTTTGGCTAGGGTATTTTTAAAGTTCTGATTATCGCCCCATCCGCTAATGGATGCTTTACAAGCCATGCCTCATATGAAGACTGGTATCGTTTCTAAGAACTGGTGTCTAGAAGACTATGCTAGCTTTAAGATTTCAGATGTCTAGGCAATACATCTGACAGCATGGATTGGCATAGGTGGAAGACATCAATGAAACACCTCCTTGGCAGCTGGTTTCAGAGTGGCTGTTTGGATTTGTTTGGTACCTCTTCTATTGCTTTGACATACGATGCTCAAAAATAAGAGGAAATAATTTGGTTTCAGGAGAAGAAATTTCCTCTGTTCATTAAACTTACTCAAACTTCTAGGAGGGTTATCAAAGTTTAAAAACAGAACTGTCCTTGAATAAGCACTGTAAGCAAGAACAGCCTGTAATGCTTGGTGTGTCAGAATGCGTTGGTTTGTAGTTCTTGCTACTGCAAGTCTTGCAATACAGAAGAGTGCGGAGTCCAGTTAGTCTTTAAAACTTGCTATGTTCATAGAGTTTACTTCTACACAGAGGTGTGAGCTGAAACTGTCAGCCCTGTTGTGCTTCGTTGCAGAAAGCCAGCCTTCGCCAGACATGCTGACCAAGATGGCAACCCTTCTCAAAGAGATGCTGTGATGATATTGAACACTCGTTTGCTGTATGATCTATTTGGTTTGTAAGGAAGATTTAAAACAAAGCATTAAAAACTATGTGGATCTTGACTTTCTGGTTGCAACTTTGCAAAGATTTTGTGTTGAGAGGTTTATCTGCTATCCTGATGCAAAGTGAAATATCTGCAAGCAAACTCGGGCCCTTCACAAGTACTTATTTACAACCATGGCCATAAAGTACAAGAACTACAACCTCATGCTCCCTGGAAGGTGCTGGAATTTGGAGAACAAAACTAGTCTGTGACCAGCAGGTTCTCAACCATCTTCCTAAGCTACATACAGCATCTTAAAGCAATTTATTAACTTCTTTATGGCAACTGAGGCATTTTAAGGCCACATTTAAAAGGCGTGCTTAAGTGGGAGGATGGAGTGTTTGCGTGGTGTGCTGATTCATAATTGTTTAACCCATTTAAACCATTCCTTGTTGCAAGCAATTAAGAGCCTATTTCTTTTCTCCCATGTAAAAGGCATTCAAAAGAGTGCTTCAGGTCTCATCTAGCAGTAACACCCCCCTTGCTGATGAGCAGTGTCCTCCGTTGCCTGTTGTTCTGTGCAGTGTTGGTGATAGTGATGAAATCAAACCCTGGCTTCTCACACACAGACGTGTGATACTGTGTCAGTCTGTAAAAGCTGTCGATGTTTTTGCTAGCTTTGCTAAACCTGTCCAGTGCGTGTGATCCTAGGTTTTTAACCTTTTGCTGGTTTCTGTTGAAATTCACTTGTAGAGTTTGAGTTGTTCTTTGTTTCTCAAGCTTACATGTTGATTTGTTCTGCCAGAGCATTGTTGTGCTGTTCCCAGTGGGCTGCTTCAGGTGTGCTGCTTACAGCTTCCAGCAGTTTGGATGTGGCTTTGTGTGCTGTGCTTTTCCTAAAAGGGATGCAGCAGAGCTGAAGGTGCCTCAGGCAGCTGCTGCTACTTTGGGCAGGAGGTTGGAGTAGATACCTTCCTGCAGTCCCTTCCAACCAGGATTCTCTGTGATCCTAGGCTGGTTTTTTACATAAGGCTTTAATTTCTCCTGACAGCGTTCTTCAATTTAGGAGGTTTGTTGCTTGGCCAGCTTCGTCAGCCCATCTGCTCC
>JAOWBP010004313.1:7486002-7496549 GCA_028571105.1 Tragopan temminckii
TGGGACATACACTCTTTGCTGGCTGGCTCCTCGCGAGCTCCACACCGATGCTGTCACCGGTATCCCCATCATCCTCCTGCATGTCCCGGAGATCCCGCAGGTCACAGTCTGGATTGGGAGGAAGCGATGAGGGTGAGGGAGTAGCAGGACCCTAGAGATGGGCATCCATGTCCCCAGGGAGCCCCAGGCCAAGCACCCATGGGCATGGCTATGGGGCAGCAGGAACAGGCGCCCAGGATGACAGTGCCCTCCCTGGGCACAAGGACACAGCTTCAGCCTCCCTCCTGCCCCCCCGAGAGCCACATAGCCAGCTGGGCACCTGATAGTGAGACCCAGCACCATCCTGGGATGGTCCCACGTACCAAACTCCTCGAAGAGAGACTCCACAAAGCTGGTGCCATTGCTCAAGGAGGCCGTGTTCACATACATGAAGTCCGTGTCCTTCCCTGGGAGTGAGGAGGGAAGCTCAGCCTGGAGCTGGGCAGCATGGCCAGGCACCAGCACCTCTTGCCCCCTAGACATGCCAACTCGTGGCCACAGAGCAGGATGGGGACACAGTACCAGTGGGACAGCCACTGGGTGCCATGGCAGTGGGACACTGACCTGTGGGCGGCTGCAGCTTCTGCAGGATGGAGGACACAGCCACCTTCTTTTCCTGGGCTGTGGCACTCAGGTACTCGTGGTCCAGCAGCTTGAGCAGGATGCTGAGCTCTGGCAGGAGCTGGTCCAGCACTGGGGGAAGCAGAGAAAAGCCCATGAATGTAGCGATGTCAGGATGCTGGGCTTCACCCACAGCCCTCTGCATGTGGGGAAGGGCACACAGAGCAGAGGCTCAGCAGAAGAGGCAGCTGGGACAACAAGGGCACATGGGAGGCATGGGGCACTTTCCAAGCCAGTCTTGCACATTTTGATTCAACTTTTGGCTCAAAACTGTGTCAAGCTCAGAAACTGAATCAACCTTTGCCTTGAGGACATTCTCCCCCTCATCACAGCCAGGCATGAAAAGCACAGGGGCAACACCAGAGGTGCTGAAATAAATGTGCAAAAAGACTCAGAGAAGGCAGAAAGGGCTGCAACACATGGAAGACCCCCGTGGGGCTGAGAGCCTGGGTTGGGCTCGGGGCCGTTTGCCAAGTGCACACGTGCTCCTTCTGCACACACCCGCACGCAGACGCTGGGATGCAGCCTGTGGGTGGAAATTTGAGCTCTGCAAGCTTGCTGGACTGCTATCAAAGGGCTCAGCACGTGAATATTTCCATGCAGATAACACTACACCTCTGTCCCACCTACAGTGTAGCACGGCTGCTGGTGCTCCCTCTCTGGGATGGGGCACCTGATGCACACCTGCTGTGTGCTGCTGCAAGGCTGCACCCATGTGTAACACAACCCCACGTGCTTGAATTTCAGAGCAGGCTTACAGAAAAAAGTAATCCCTTCAGGCAGTATTTGGCATGCTGGTGAGGAGGGAAGGGAAGGCATTGCCACACAGCACCCCTGCTGCAGGCACAGTGCTGGGGAGCAGCTCTGCTCAGCCCCCGATGTACTACAGGGCTCTGAGCACCCCTCAGTGTGCCCGTGCTGCCTGCAGAGCACCTCCAGCCCTGCTCAGCCCGTGGTCTGAGACAGAGCCCTGCTGGTAACCAGAGCCACAGAACAGAGCTGGGATGGGCTCCTCAGCTGCTCCAGCGTGCAGCTCTCAGGCTGCTCTCCTGATTTCTGCTGAGCGAAACAGAGCTGGAGACAAACCCCAGCTCCTGTGTTATGTAGCACCTGCAGCATCCAGCGCCTAGATGGCCCAGCTCAGGACGCCAACAAACCTGTGGCTCTGGAGGCTATCGACAGTGGGGGGGAAAAAAACAACTGTTTCTTTCAATGCAAGCGTGAGCAAGATCTTGGCAGCAACTGAACATCATCAGAGCACAGCTGGGGTGGCCCCGCAGCTGGCTGTGGATCTGCAGGGACAGGGGAAAGGCCAGAGGGGACCGCAGTGGCAGCTGGGACGTGCTGAGTGATGGGATGTTTGGAAAGCAGAGTGCATGCCTCATGGACACAGCACACAGCCACTGGGTGCACTGCTGGACCATCGCTTCTCTGCAGGGACACAGCAGTGGTGCTTGGAGGAAGGACTGTCTGCCTCACAGCTGCAGGGCAGTGTAGAGCCAGGCAGCGGTGAGGGGATGTTTCCCAGGGCGAGCGAAACATCCCTCAGCCAAAGGGGAGCCCAATGTGAGCCAGCTGATGCTGATCAGTGCCCAGCCAAGGCAATCTCCCCAGGCAAAAGGACAGCATGCCCGGCTCCAAAGCACCGCTCCCCAGGACACAGGGCAGGATGCAGCTCACATCCTGCTGCCTCTGCCGACGGTCTTCTATCTCCACAGACCTTCTGCTTCCTCCTCCTCTCCAGCGCCAAGCCAAACACCAGCACAGCCCTTCGGCATGACACTGCCAGTGCCCGTCTCCCACAGGCAGACCCCAAGGAGGGCAGTGAGCACCAGTGAGTGGGCAGCATCTCCCAGCCCATGGAGAAGGAGAGGGCAGAACAGTGGGACCAGGGCTGCTGCTCGAGCTTTGGAGCTGGAAAAGCAGCACACTGCACATAGGTGGGTGGGTGCTCAGCTTCCACTGAGGCAGGGGAGAGGGGCAGACATTCCCAAGATGCATGCAGAATGGAAATGGTGGAAACACACTGCCAGGTGAGACATCCTCCTCCAGGATCCAGCTGCGGAGCTTGGCAGGGTGCAGGGCTAGTGAGGAAGCAGTTGAAGAAAAGCAAGACGTCCCACCAGCGCCTGGGGAGACACTTACCCACTCCCTGCCCCAGCTTAGCAGATAAGGACCATGCCCTATGCCACCTTCTCACAGCACGCTGCAGCCCACGGTGCATCCCTCAGGACATCTCCCATCACAGCTCTCAGACCTCTGTCAGAGCACCAGACCAACTGAGGGCCAAAGGGCCACGGAGCAGGCAGCGCCTTGGCCAACGAGCGCTCAAAGCAGAGCACTGAAGGCTCCTTTGTTCCTCCCCAGCTGAGCTGTCCCCTGCATCTCCCTTGTTACAGCTGCCCCCGGAGCCGAGGGGGGGTGAGGGGGTGAGCCGCTCAAAGGGGCCTTGATCTGCAGCGGGTGCACAGAGCCGAGCCTGCGCCTGGGGGAGCGGAGGGAGGGAAGAAATTAATTTCCTGCACTTGTTCAGCTCCCAGCCCACAGGAGGTTAATGAGGCGGCTGCAGGAAGCCAGAGGAGACTGCCCACGGGTCACTGTATGGATGGCACAGACAGGGGCTCGGTGTCTGGTGCCAGCGCACAGCCCACCCTTGGGCGAGCAGGGCACCGGCCGCAGAGGACCCAGCCCATGTTCCCTGCTGCCAAGCAGCAGTGCAGACACAGGGTCCCACCTGCTGAGTGCTGCTGGAGTTTCTCCTGCAACCCAAACACCAGGAGACCACTTCTCTGTGCTGAGTGCAGGCATCCTAGCACAGGGAGCCTTGCAATGGAGATGCGCTGATCTCCACGTCTACTGCAGCAGGGATGGGAAGATGTCAGAGGTCCCTGCGCCTGGGAGGGTTGGGAGCTATGGAGGCAAATGGCTTTAACATGAGCTAAGCTGGGCTGGATAAGACACAGAGCAGCACTCCTGGGACAGAAGATCTGGGGACCAGCACCAAGAATGATACTCACGACACCACCAGGATTCTGCTGCTGCTCAGGACAGCAGGCAGCACTTGCTGTGCGCCCCAGTACACCCCACAAACAGCATCAAGCAGTGTGCCCCTCTCCATAGCAGCACCCCACACCACTCCCCATCTCGTGCCCAGGCCAGCTCTATTCTTAGACCCTGTGAACACATTCCTCTTGGGAACCTGCGTCCTCTGGATTGGAGATAAGGCTCTGGGCGCAGCTGCAGAGCATGTCCCCTCTCCTCAGCCTCTGCTCAGTCACAGGAGCAAGCAGCAGCTCTTGCTTCAGCAACCTGCAGGGAAGTGGAGGAGGAAGAGGAGAAGAAGGAAGGGGAAGAAGAGTCTCCGGCCAAGCTAACGCAGCAGTTTCCGTGTGCATGGACTGTCTGTCAGAGAGGCAGAGATAAGACCACACGTGTGGCTGCAAAGCAGAGCTGGTTGGCAGCCACAGCCCAAGAGAGCCCAGAGGAGGGGGAACAGTTCCAGGGAGCAGCACTGCAACATCTCTGCAGGGACTCAGCCCGTGGCTCTGTTGTCCCCTCCAGGCCCCGCTTCCTCCCACACCAGGTGGAGGCTAGGGGCGAGGGGGGCTGGGGGAAATCGGATGCTGGGAGTGACGGCCATTGTTTGTAGCTAAAATAAAAACCGAGCAAAAATAAATCCTTCCTGTTGGCGTGGGCAGGGCCCCAGGATGCTCTGCCTGTGGAAGAGCACTGCTTGGAGTCACCACCGGCAGTAAACAAATGTTTATAGCTCCTGGGATGCCAGAAATAGGGTGGGGTGCGGGAGGGGAGGGGGCCACTGCAGCACCTGAAGACAGTGGCACTGAGCACTCAGAGCAGCTCTGAGGGAAGGAAGGCTGAAGCCTCCCAGCCCAGTGCTGGGGGGCCATTCCCATTCCCACAGGGCTGTTTCCCACATTCCCACAGGGCAGGAGGCAGGCGCACAGCTCCCACCATTGTTCCTCCACATCCATACTGCCTGAGGCCCTGCAGCATCTCAGCCCACGGTGGGCACAGGGTGAGCTGCACTGGGCTGACAGCAAGGAGAGCCTGGAAAGTCCCCTCCTGTCTGACTGCGTACCCAGCAACTTAGCACGCTGCAGCACAGAGGGTTTAAGAGAAAAGCAAGCCATTAATTATCACACTCATGCTCTGGAAACATCCCATAACAGTGGAAGATTTGCTCAGGGGCCGCTTGATGCCCATGAATCATCTCCTCCTTGTGAACAAGGGCCCCTTGAGAGGGGTGGGTGCGGGCAGTGTCTCCAATTCCAGCTCTGGCAGCCAGAACCTGAGTGCTTCGGGCTCCTCCTTTGTGCCCCCCAACTCCCTCTCCAACAACCCCCACAGCCACTAACCCCCACCTTAGGGCAGGTGTTCCCAGCTCAGGGGTCGCAGCACCCCCAGCACTGAGGAGCACAGTTGGCTCACACCTCCTGAGCGCCTGTTGTACCGCAGGCAGCAGGGACCCGCAGGACCTGCAGCACCCTGTGCAGCCAGGCAAGGCAGGGGCACACATCTTCTGGGGAGTTCATCGACACAACACTGCAGTATTTAGTATCCTCAGCTGATAGCCTTGGAAAAATCAGCCCTGGGAGCTGAACGTGCAGCATGCTTGCTCAAGGGGACAGGAGGTCCCCACCGGCAGAGCGACCACTGCATTCTCACCTTACAGCAAGGAGCCCACAGCTTGCTGCCCTCTGCCCTGCTCCAGCACTGGGACCAGGGGAGAGAGAAACACCAGGAAGGCAAAGCGGCCAGGGAATGCTTTACCCTTTGAAACGTGCACCCCAGGCACTCAGGGCTGTGCTGACCACCGGCACACGTTTGCTGCTGCTGTTTTCAGCACGGCTTGAGAAAAGGGCCCTGTGCCTGGTCCAGCTATGTGCCAGCAGCGGCTCTCTCCCTGATATAAATAGCTCTGCTGAAAGCCTTATCTGGCAGCCCTGATCTCAGTGACCCCAGAAGCCAGCAGCTGAGCCGTGAGCCTGACCCAGGGGGAGCTCAGATCATGCTCCAGACATGCTTTGCCTGAGCCCCCTCTCTCAGCCCCCCCAGGCCCATGCCCTGCCTGCTGTGTGATCACCAGAGCGCTTGCACCACAGCAGAATGGCTCCATGAGCCTGAGCTGCGCAGGTAATAATTAACAGGGGAATGATTGAATCACCCCCAACCACCTCCTGTGACTGAGGCAGATAAGGAGCCCTTTGGTGCCCCGTGCTGGGGATGCTATCCAGGGGCTGCCCCCCTCTGCACTGACATTTCTTCATCTGCCAGAGAAGATTGTGGAGGTTTGTTTTAGCTCACCCAAAGCAAACTTTCCCCCTCTGAAACGATGAGGCTGCAGCTGCCCTGACCCCAGAGTTTTGTGCATCACCTTCTTTTACTGCTGAGTGAAGCAAGAAGATGAGCAAACAAAGGTACAGGGACATGGCAAAGCCTCTGGGTGAGGATTCCCTGAGCTCAGGCACAGCCCAATGCCAAGGACACAGCTCTGTGAGCACACAGGGCTGCACTCAGGGGGTGACATTTCAGCAATCGGTGTGATGCTCTGCAGGGAGCCTGGGAGCAGGGAGTGGGGCTGGGTTGATAAGAGCTGCTGGCTGAGAACGTGTTTAAGTAATGAAAGGAAAAGAGAGGTTTGAGATGCCCTTTTAAAGGAATAGTCGGGCAGGGGCAAGACCTGCTGAGCAATGTATAAAAACAAGCTTCAGGCTGAGGAGAGATGTTAGGATTAGCCAGAACCCAGAATAAACTCTGCTATTTCCAAGTAAAATTTTGGCATTGGCCTCTTCAAAACCAGCCCTGCAGCAGCAGAGACAGCAGGATGCTGCCGTGCCCCCACACCAAGAGAGGCCCCAGCAGTGGGACAGAGCAGCACAGGGTGGCTGAGGCACTGCCTGGTGCACACCCTGCGTGCAGGTGACACAGCAGGCACCTCTCAAATGGGCATCCCAGCCCTACGGATGGACGGAAGCTTTCTGTGTCCTAGGCATCACCCTTCCCCAAAGCTCCAAAGCAGATGTGCTTCTTATAGGAAAAGTGCCATGGGGCCATCGTGTACAGGAGGACACAGGACTCTTCCCTAGAAGGGGGCAGGCTGGGGGGACACAGGAGCTGCAGGAACAGGATGAATGGGGAATCAGTCAGAGCCAGCTCTGCTTCTCTGAATGCATCCAGCCATGCTGCATGATGGGGACACCTTCTTCTGGAGGTGGTGGAAGGACTAGAAACCAGCAAGGGTAGAAAAATCCCATAGGAGCAAAATTGCTATGAAGTCAGCACCACAGAGCCAGCTCTGTGGGATGGACACAGTGGGGGCACCCATAGCGTCTCTGCACTTTGGGGGCCGGAGCCGTGCTGCCGTAGCATCCTCAAGGGCAGGATAAGCGTGTTTGCTCAGCTGAGATCAGCCCTTCCGTTTCCTTCCATTGGCGAGCATCAGGTGCAGCAGCAAGGCCACCAGCCTGCAGCATTTCCTACCCACTTAACCCCTTCAGGGGACGAGTGGAGCCAGGACAGCCAGTGCAGCATGGTGGGAAAGCCAAGCCCAAGCACACGGGATGGTGTGACCACCCAGAAAGTCTGATGGTGCTGGGGCTAGTTCACCCTACCTGCTTTTAGCTTCGGCATACAAAAGCCAGCTATCAAACCTGTTCCTACACATCTCCTACTCCTGGCTCTGCCCTGCACAACCTCAGTTTCCCAGAGCATAAGATGACACTGGCATTGTGTCAAACGGGAGGCTGAACCTGCCGGACAATGAGACACAAATGGGCTGCTCTGCCATCGGCGAGTCTGCTGGGTCAAATGTTCAAAAGCACCCAGGAGAAAACCACAGCCACTGCTCAGCCACAGCCATCGCTCGGGCTGCTCCTCACACACCTCCCCGGAGCTCTCCTGCTAATTGCCAGCAATCAGAGCACACAGCGGCGCCCAGACCTTGCTCCTATCGCTTCCAGGATCACATGCAGGCAAAACCCACTTCAAAAAAAAAAAAAAAGAAAAAGATTTTGAACATAGAAACTCCTCCCAGCAAAGATCTGTGCTCATTCCAAACTGTTACGAAATGCCAGTGTTTTCCCCTGCCTGCCAAAAGCCCTCCTTTGATGAGATGAGAGGCGTTATCAGAAGCAAAAATCGAAGGGGCTGAAGAACCTGAGGCAGGTTCCATGGGGTGGGACCACCAAATCAGAGATTTTCATCCTTCCCCACCACGGAGACTGCAGATCATTAGCACAGAGGGACTGGAGCTCACTGAAATGCCACAGCTTTTGGCAGCTGGGGGTGATGACAGCCGGGTGTTGTTGGCCATGGCAGTGTCCGGGCTGCGGGTGGCAGGGCCCAGCACTATTCATCCCAGGGCTGGTGTGTGAGGCAGGGACAATGTAGAACTACTCGGGGATTTTCTGACCAAGCTGCCTGCCCTGGGAGAGGGATATTCCATAGAGGTTGGGTAGAAGTGGCAGTTTTGCCATTAATTTACATGGGAAAAAGGTTCCTTCCACACAGGAGGAGATACTTGTTCCTTTAGCTGTGTCAGACTGGACTGGTGTAGGGAAGAGTTAAAGGATTAGGATGTGAGTCTGGGATGTCAGAAACCACTTCAAGCCTCCACTTTGCAAAACTCTTATCTTGTGTCCCAGCAAGCAACTTGGCCACAGAACAACAGGCAAACACTGGGCCGAGCCCAGCTTTTACTCCCTGTTCTCCTCTACAAAGCCCTCCAACTGTTCAGGATGAGACAACTTCAAAACCTTATACAAAGCTTTCCTGGGATGGGATGAGGAGTGCCGGCCCTCCTGCAGGCAGCATTTCGGTGTATGCTGTGTAGCACAGGGCACGTCAGCATGCAGCTCAGCACATTTCCGCCGGAAAACAGCACTTCCAGGACAAGAGCAAGCGTTGGAAAGAGGCAGGTTTCCAGACAGTCCCGTGCGATAGGAATCCCTGGGGTCACTGCCTGGAAGGTGCTAACACAGCATGAGCCCACTGCTTCCCACCCTGCCCAGCAGCCCCACTGCTGCATGGGGCAATAACACCCTGCCTGCCTGCACCGGGGCAGCCCAGGGACAGCTCATCCCCATTCCCTGGGCTATAAACAGGACCCCGCCGCCAGGCAGCTCAGCTTCCAGCGGAAGGAATGGCTGCAATGCGGGGGAGAGCTCGGCACTTGCCTGGTGCTAACAGCTGGCCCCAGAGCTCCTCGCCCCCTTCACCAGGCTGCATGTGGGGCTCAGGCAGCAGGTCAGGAATGAGCCTGGCTCCCTCCCTCCCGGCCCAATGCCTCCCCATTCTTGTGGGTGAGCTGGAGCCAAGTTTATCCCTGACACATCTCTGCTGGCTTCGCTGGATTTAGACCACAGATATGGTGCAAGATTGAAATTCTCGTGGCACGAAAGGTCAGAGAAGAGTTATTAATGAGGAGAAGCAAGCACAGCCCAGCTGGAGCAAAGGTTCATGGCATGGAGCATCCCCAAATCACAAGCACATCCATAGCTCTCCATCAGCACAGCCTGGAGTAGCTGCCAGAGAGCATGGAGAGGCTGGGGACTGGGTCAGAGGCCCCTCGTCCACCAAAACTCCATGCCCTCCCTGCACAGCTACAGCCTCAGAGGGATCCAGAGGCTCCAGTGATGAGCAGAAGAGTCTGGAGAAGGTTTACATTAGCAAAGAGCAATCCGAGTGCCAACAGCCATTCATTACACACACTGAAAGTTAAGCAGCAGGCACCTCCACCACTACCATAGAAGGCACCTTCGAGGGGGTAAAAGAAGCAGCACAGCTCTGCCTCAGTGGGGAAACCTATGCAAAGTGGGGCATGGCAGGCACTGGGGCAGTGGGCCTCCATGCAGGGGTCATGGACAGGGACCTCTCCATGCACATCCTGTGCCACATCCGGGCTCATCTCTACTAAGCCCCAGTATGGGCTCAGCAGCACGCCATCACCTCCCCATGATGTGGGGAGCGCTCAGTGTCCATCATGTGGCGTGGGGAGCACTGCCCAGTAGATATCCATCACAGGTGGAACATCCTCCCAGCAGCCTGCACAGCTTTCCCCTCTGCCCATCAGTGAGATCCTCTGGGCCCTGGCACCACGTGTGTTTGACAACAACACTCCTCCCGCAGCAGCAGCCTCCTTCAGAGCCAGCACTGCAGGGCAGGTGGGCTGGGTGAGCTGCAAGGGGAGGCTGTCCCTGTCCCTGTCCTCTCCTGTGATGCCAGGCAATGTACTGAGCAACGCCACTGCGTGCTGCATCCCAGAGCCAAACTCCTCACATCGCATTTCCACTGCGGAAACACCACCCCATCCTTTTCCATCGGGAAGGGGAACTCCTGACCCTCGGGTCTCTCCGGCGCTGACCCCGATAAGCACACACAGCGACTTTGCCCTGCCAAGCCACATCCCCGGCATCATTAGCGCTGCTGCGGCACCAACCAAGGCCGGGACCCGTGTGTGCTTCCCCACGCCTCCACCTGCTGCTGCACAGCCCCGGGGCAGCGCTCGGCACTGACGGGCAGCACCACGCCGCACCTTCCCCGCAGCGCAGGCACCGGACCGGGGCAGCCCCGGGCGCTCGGTGCCACGGCCGCGGCGCGGAGACTCCCTCCCCTCAATCCCGGGACCACGTCCTCCTCGACGAGCGCACCGAGCGCTCATCCCGCGCACACCGTCCCGCAAGGCGCCGCCCTTTCACCCGCCAGCCCGCGTCCGAGCCTCAGGTGCCGACACGCACCGACCCCCGGCCCTCTCCCCCCGCAGCGCCCGGCGCCGCCGCCCGCGCCGCGCCCTCACCGCTCAGCCCGTCCCCGGAGGATGCTCAGGCTGAAGGGTCTGCCTTTGCCAGGGTCAGCGTACCTGGAGGGCG
>JAOWBP010004313.1:7496649-7515670 GCA_028571105.1 Tragopan temminckii
GATTCCCTCTCAAACCAAAGGTCGCCCCGGGCTGTGGGCACAGCCATCCCTGTGGCACAGCCAAAGCAGCACCGTGGGCACTGCGGTGTGAGGCAGCCGCTGTTCTCTGGGTCACGGCAGTCACTCGGCACGTCCTAAGCGCTGGCAGCCCGTGGGGTGCTGCTGGCTGGCTGCTGTCCCAGAGGTGTGTGCCGGGACTCTGGCCCAGTTATCCCATCGTTGCTATGCTGGGAGTGGTGAGGAACGGTTACTTAATGTTCATAAAATGTTTTGAAAATTAAAAGCTTCTCATTGTTATGGCATTATTATTATTATTATTATGGATTAACTGAAGCTCTGGCCTCTCCAGGCTTTATCTCTGACACTGCTGCTGGAAGTTCCTCATAACCCCGAACAGCCGAGCTTGATTTAGGGAGCTGTAGTTTATATGGGTGAAACCATTATAAACCCAATTGGCTCATTACTGCTGCACTAAAGCCGACAGCAGCAATTACCGGTTTGCTATCACCACATCCACTCCCACCCTCAGCACACAGCACGGGGCTCCCAGAGCTGTGGCTGCTGCAGAGGGCCAGCACTGACAGCACCTCCCCACCCCGCCGCCTTCAGCTCCCAGAAGCCCCCAAAGATGGATGCAGAATCAAAGCTCGAGAAGAAAAAGAAACAAAGAGCACAGAATTATCCGTGAGACTCCAATTCACTCTCAGGGGTGCAGAGGGCGCCTCTGCCACGTACAGTACTGAGAATCATACAGAGCTGCAATATAGAGATCTTTCTATGTATATATTTATAGGTATGTATATATTTATAAAGCGCTGCCATTAAAACAGCCGCGCCTGTTTCTTCAGCTCGTTCCTCTTCCAGAGGGCCAGGCGGTCGAACTCAGCGATGGTCATGCCAAAGATCTGGTAGAACTCCTCCTGGGAGAGGTGCCGCTGCGGAGAGAGGGGCTGCTGGGCCAGGGCCACCATCCCAGGCTGATGGCAGTGTGGGGCTGCAGCTGGAGGGGGTCTGGCAGCAAGACCCCCCAAAGGGGTGCAGCAGAGGACTGCAGCCTGCAGCACTGCTCAACAGGAGATGCTCCTCACATGCCCGTGAGCTCCCCTTGCTGCCCCATGTGGGCCAGGTAGGGTAAGCCCCGAGGAGATGTGCCCACTGGGAGATGCCTCACCTCTAACCGAGTCCTGTCCACATCCTTGGGCAGCTGGTTCCTTCCCCTCGTCTTCACCAGGAGCAGCTCATAGGGGTAAATCTGTGCAGGGACAGCAGCACCATGGCAGCTCTCTACAGCCAGAGCTCAGCAATGGGGCACTAGGGCAATGCCTCCCCCTGCCACATTTTGGGGGGCTTAAGTAGCACAGCAGGTTTGGGTGGGACAAGGTAGAGGGTGGCTTCCTTTTGGTGTGACCCTAATCCACCTGTGTGGCTCTGAAATGGTGAGTCGAAGTTCTGCTACTCGCTCTGCAAAGCCAGGAGTGACCCAGAGGTGAATATGAGCTGGGAACACAAGCACAGCCATCCACCTCTGCCTCGTGCCAGGGAGACACTGCTGCCTAGCACAGGGCTGGGGACCCAGGCAGGAAGCCGGGGCTCTGGTGGGAGCCCTGTGGTGCTGGGATGGGGCTGTCAGGATGGGAATGGAGAGGGATGAAGTCAGGGAGAGGGCAAAGCTTCTCCCTAACAGGGTCGGGGCACACAGGGGCACCTCTCTGGGACCTCCTCTGGGTGTCACCTCCAGGTGGCAGTCACGCTTGAGAGCCATCTTACCTTGTACTCTGTGGAACACAAAAAAACAAGAGACATGAGCCACTACCCCCTCCTCACCAGCAGCCCCCTCCAGAGCTGCAGGGACTCCCCCATCTCTGCCCTTGTCCCTCTGGTCTAGATCCCATTTCTGGAGCTGCCTGCAGCGGGGTGGCAGCCCCATGGCACCCGCAGGCCCCCCGCCCTGGCTGCTGCCCGGCCCCACAGCCTCACCTCGCATCCCCCAGTTGACGGCGTTGGTGCTGTCGTAGTGGAAAAGCTCTGCGCTGGGCGGCTGCAGGAGGGATGCAAGGAGATAGGGAGGGGTGAGAGGGGGCCCCTCCAGACAGGTTTCCTCCCAGCACAGCATCTCTCATGTCCCCAAAAGGGGAAGGCACCCCCATGCCTGGCAGTGGGGAAACTGAAGCACAAGCGACAAGGAAGTGACAAGCCCAGGTCTCCTAAGCTATAGGGTATGAAGCAAAGCAATGTGAGCTGCAGGACAGGGATTGAGACCTGCAGTGGGGCAGGCACAGCTCCCCAGCAGTGCCCACTGAAGGTTATTTGGGACTGGCACAGCCAGGCGTGGCAGCAGGGATGCAGAGAAGGGAGCAGCAGGAGGCACTCACCCTGTGCAGCCCGTTCCTCCTGTAGGCAGGGAGAGAGGCTGACTTGGAAATGAGGGGATCTGGAAGGAGACCACCATGGAGCACGAGTGAGACCGCAGGGCCAGCGCAATGCACCCGGCAGCACTGCTGCATGCCCACACCTCCCCTCTTCTGACACATCTCCTTGGCCACTGCTCCCATGCATGGCACAGATGTGCTCCTGACTCCCCAGGCCAGCTGCTCACAGTCTGTTTGCATTTCCATTATTTCTCCATTCCTGTCCAGCTCCAAACTCACCTGGCTCTGTTTCCTTTCCAACTCCTCCCAGAGTGTTTCTCCCCAAATCCCTCTCCCATGGCAGCCCTCCCTCCTCCATCCCAAAAGCCCCTTTCAAAATCTTCTTCCCTCCTTGCTCTGCCCTAGCACAGCACAGGGCTCCTTCCTCTCCCCACACCTCCCCAGTCCCAGCATGGCTCTCTGCGCTCAGCTCTCAGGCTCTGGTCTCCACAGCTGGGCAGGACTATGCCCCAAGGATGAGGGGTGATGCACTCACCGCTGTCAGCCAGGTAGTGCATCCGGGGGGCTGCAAGGGGAGCACAGCCAGGGTCAGAGGGTTGAGCACTCTGCACCATGCAGAGATCCCCCCCCATCCCCTGGTCATCCTTAGGGCTCCCCAAGCATCCTCACACGGTCCCAGTCCCATGAGAGCGTAGGGACTGCACAGAGCCTCAGGAGGAAAGAGGCCTCCTGGGTGCATCTCCCATTCCCAGCCCTTTCCTGCATGGGATGGAAGGACGGACAGTTGTGCTTACAGCCGTTGAGGGAGCCCTCATAGCCAGCCGTGTGCAGGGCTTCTCTGCTGCTGGCAGAGCTGCGGGGTGGGGTCCAGGGGTCTGCATAGGAGTTGGAGCGCGCCTTCATCTCCTCTCTCAGGATCAGCCTGCCAATGCCGCTCTGGATCTGGGCAAGCAGAGAGATGGTGATGCCGGTGGGAAGCATCCCAGGGCACACGGCACCTCTGGGCAAGGAGGTGACACACGGACTGCTCTGCGCCTCCCTGACTCGCTGCTACCCTCTGTGCCCACCCCACCAGGCTGCGGGCAGGGACACCTCTCACCTTGTGCATGCCCCTCTCGTAGCCATCCTCTTCACCTCCTGATGAGAACCGCCGGGCTCGGGGGGCTGCAAGGAGACATGGGGTGGGGGTCAGATTGGGGCAGAGACAGGAGACAGCCCCCAGAGGCAAGGGGATAGACAGATCCCAAAGACTGCTGGGATTTGGGGGTCACTCTGGTACATATCTCAGCTCAACCCCATCTTTGGGTCCAGGTGCAGCGCAGGGTGATGCCCTCTCTGTGGGTTTCCCATTCCCACAGTGCCGCAGATGGCTGTTACCTTTGGGGGATCCCTGGAAGGACCAGTACTCTGACTCGGAGTGGTAGTAGGGGTCAGGGGAGTAGGCAGGGCTGTACTTGGATGACTGTGCAATGTCCTCACTGGTTTTGCTTTTGGTGGCTGCAGGGATGTTGTCTGCAAAAGGAGAATGGAGAGCTGTAACAGGGACACCACATTTATAAAAGTTCCATGCCAGAATGAAAGCAAATCCTTCTCTCTTCCCAGCACTTCGTAACAATTTGTGTTTGGGAGAGCTCAGAGCAGAGCTGGAAATAACCAATTCTCAAATGGCTGACACCTCCTGAAAACAAGGATGCAGTGGCAGACAATGGTCACAGTGCAGGGTCTGGCACTCCAGCAGCCTCAGTGCCAGCAGCATCATGTCCCCAGGCTGTCCCCTCTCCAAGGGCTACAGCTGCACAGGCACAGCAGGGCTCACACAGAAAGGGATGCAGGAGGGCACAGTCCCTCTGGGGCAGCCAATGGGTCACTACGGAGAGCGGGGGAGGACCCCAGCAGCTGGGGAAGGGGTTCAGCCCCAAGGCCAGGACACTTGTAGGGGGATGGGCGCTGGGAATATGCATAGCCCCGGCTCCTTCCAGCCATCCTCGATGGCTGTCCTGGGGGCACCAGGGGCAGGGAGGTACAGGCAGAGCCTACCACCCAAGCACAGGGTACCTCACCGACAGCAGCTACTTACAGCAGAGGTGCAGGCAGACAGCAAGGCATTGGGCAGGTGGGAAAGGGAGACCGCAGAGAGAGAGGAGACACAGTTACTACTTCGGGCAGCTGCAGCCCAGCTACTCATGCCAGCAAGCAGAGATAGTGCAAGCCCAGGAGAGCCGTGAACCACCCCAGGCTTCCTCCTCCCCAGCCTCCTGCACCTCCTGGGTGCATTTCAACCTGCAGCAGCCATCCAGGATGGGCTATATTATTCCTGCAGGGCTCCGTATGTAACTGTAAATCACCATCTGCAGCCTTTTACGTGGGCTGCTTTGACTCCTGGTGTCACCCTCATCCCCTCTGCCACCCCCCTGTGTCCTCACTGCCCCTCCCAAGGATGCCCCATGGCTAGCAGCCCCCCCCTCCACTCTGCTCCTTGTATTGTGCCCTGCACTGTGCTGCTCAGAGGGGAAGCAGCAACACCAACCCCAAAGCCCTGCTCCCTAACTCCTGCCTGTATCTCCCACCATGCCCCTACCCATCACCCACACTGAGAGCCACCGTGCCTGGCTCCCAGCTTGCAGACTGACCGTGCCGCTTGTAGATGGGAGGTTTCCTGTAGATGTTGCTCTCACCAGCAGCTGGATAGAGAAAGGGAAGAAAGGAGGAAAGAAGCATGGAGAGGAGCTCAGTACGAGCTTGCAGCGGGGGCAGGACGGTGGTCCTGCAGGAGATGCTGCCCCACGGCAGCCTCCAGTGCAGCCCCAGCATCCAGCCAGATCCAGGCTGGATTCCACCGCAGCTGGGCAGGTGGCAATGCATGAGTGCCATGCAGCGAGCGCCTGGTCAGCATGCACCGCGGGGGGCACAGATGCACCACCGGCCCTGCCAGCCTGCAGCTGGGCACCATGGGGGAGAACACCTGCGAGAACCACCTGCGAGCTACCTGGGGCACAACAAACTCAGCCAAAGCCTCTTTCCGCAGCAGAGAGAGAGAAGAGCCAGCTGGGAGGGAAAGCGAGCCAGCGCCTGGTGCCAAGCTGGCGGAGGGTTGAGGGGGCCATCCATAAAGCACCGACCTGCTGGGTGGGGGGATGGGGTGGGAGTGTGGTCAGGGTGTCCTTGTGGTGCAGGGTGTCTCTGGGCACTGGGGGTCCCACGGTGGGACAGAGTGGTGGGAGGTGCCTGTAGCGGGGCAGGGGATGGATGGTGCTCTGCCTGCTTCCCGCCCACTGCCCCCCCTCTGACCCATCCCCGTGGGCTCTGGGGGTGGGTGGTGGCCCTTACCTGGTGGCCCCCTGCAATCCCTGCAGAAGGGCAGCAGGCAGCTGGCAAGCCCAGAAGAGCCTGGGGGAAGGGAGCGGCGGGCCCTAGGGGGAGTATAAAATAATCATCTGTAAAGGGGGAGAGCAGAACGGCCCCTGGCTGACACGCATTGCCTCATGGTCCTGGGGGAGCGGGCAGGGGATGGCTCTCTGCAGGGGCTCCTCAAGATGTGCGGGTAGAGGAAGGGTGGGCATGGGGACAAGGGGACAAGCAGACACTGGAAGGCTCTGAGACGTGGTGACGGGGAGGAGGAGGGTTCAAGCTGCAGGTCCTGCTTATGGATGGCCTCTACCAGGGTACATCCTGCTGCCAGCTGGCTCTAGGCAGGCGGTGGAGCTACGCATGCAGCACACAGGGGATGGCACATGCGGGCATGCGACACATACGGCGCTTCCCCTGGGCCAGGGGCTCCAGAGCCTACCTGGAATGTGGAAATGCTTGGGTGCTTGGTATGAGGTTGGAGTAGAAGACCTCACATCTAACTGGCTATAGTAGGGGGAGCTGCGCCCACTCTCTGTGCCTACGTGGTGCCGAGCAGAAGCAGCCATAAGTGACCGAGAGAAAGAACAAGAGGCAGAAGAAAACAGGTGTTAGGGGCAGCAGCGTTAGAAGAGCAGGGGATGGCCCGTGTAGTGAGGTGACAGGGTGATGTGGTCCAGAATGCGCCGTGATGGAGCAGATGCCCTGCATCTTCTGATGAAGGCAGATGTGGAGGTGCCCCATTGGCAGCACCATTGATGAGAGGAAAGCTGTGCGTGATGCAGTGGTGAGTGATGCAGTGCAGGGATGGTGGAGGAGGCAGCACCTTCGGACACACTGCCTCAGGTTGTGCCATGCATTCCCATTGAGCTCTGGATGCCGGGAGAGCAGGCAGACACAGCGTGCTCCTCCCCAGCTGAGTTCTGCAATCCGGAGCAGCACTTGCAGCATGAGTGCTCCATGCACAACCTCAGAACTACCAAGCCAGCTGAGTGGGCTGCTCTCCCGTACATTTTGCTGGACCTTGGGGTCACCTCCATCCCCAGCTCTGAGCCCCCTCAGCCTCCTCTTATGGCTTGCACAGAGAGTGGCAGAACCATAGGCTGCACGCAGCACAGCGGATCACCACCTGCCCCCACCACTCCTCCTCTGTCCCTGGTCAAGACCAGAGGGGTCCCTGGAGCCACAGCCCAAATCCTCACCTGAGCGGTAGAAGTGGTGGGGGGACCTCGGGATGGTGGGGGACATGCCCTGCCGGCTGTAGGTGGGGGAGTCGATGTAGCCAGGGCTGGAGGCTCGCCTCTGCCGGATGTCAAAGCTCTCGTAGATGTCCTGGGGACAGGGAGAGGTGTGGAAGGTTAGAGCTGAGGGTGAGAGACAGAGGTAGGCATCCTGTGGTCAAGGATGCTGTTGAGTGCATGTGTGTCCAGTTGGGGCTGGACAGGAGCAGTCCCCTGGGATGGGTCCCTGTGTCCCCCAACCTCGGCTTGGCACCGGACAGGGGATGCTCAGCACAGCCCCATGGTAGCAGCAGGGTGATGAAGGCCTGCAGTGCCATTACCTGCGAGTACGGGGAGAGGGTCCCCAAGGACTGGAGACAGCGGGAGGCAGGGAGGAGAGACAGAGAGAGACAGCACATGGTTAACGGTGGTGGCCACACGGCAGCTCTGTTTCCCATGCCACAGCCCACTTGGTGAGAGCAGATTCATAACAGCTGTTGGGGTGGATGGACTGGGGGTGACAAGCCCTGGGACTAGGGATGAGCACATTACAAAGCCCTTGCCAGGACTACCTCAACCCCCCCCTCTCTGTGGGATCTGTTCAAATCCTGTCCCTCTGTGCCCTCCTGCCCATGAGCTGCTATGGGACAGCTCTGTGCCACCTCACTCTTGACGGTGACTTCAGCACCTGCTGATGGGAAGGAAGCCTTAGGGAGAAATCCCCTTGTCCTGTGTGCCCACTGGTATCCTTGAGAAGTGAGTGATGCCCCATGCCCTGTCCCCAAATGGGGGTCTGGCTCTGGGCACATCCCGGCTCAGTACCTCCCCATAGCTATATCTCTCCAGCGTCTCATCCGACGTGTATCTGTGATAGGGCTCGTACGAAATGAGGTCAGGACGCTGCACTTCATAGATGGCTTTAATCTTGGGAAGAGCTGCCAGGTCTTTGTAATTAAGGATCTCATTATCCACTTTAGCCTAGGGAGAGGGAGAGACAGAGACAGAAAGAACAGAAAGGGAGAGAAGGAGAGAGGGAAGGGGAAGATGGAGCACACAGTACACAGAACCAGCACGTGGAGCCCGAGCACCATGGCAGCAGGAAGAAGAGGTGAGCAGAGGCAGCAGAGGGACAGGGCAGAGGGGCTGGGATGGAGGACAGTGGGACAGTGTCCCTCTGGGTGCTCCCTACATGCCAATGGGGAGAGGGGATATGACTCGTCCATGCTGTTCCCAAACACAGGAGTGGGAACTGTCACTCTCCCTTCCAAATCACCCCAAACCCATGGCCACAGCCCCAGTTCTGCCCCGTGAGGCTGAGGTCAGAGATCTACTTACACAGATGACTCTGTTGGGGGAGCCAATGCTGGAGCCGGGTGGTGAGATTGAAGTTTCTGATGTCCTTCTGTGCTGTGGAGCCGAAAAGAAATGACTGGTGAGAGGCAGGCAAGTCGCAGCCAGGAGCAGCAGGCATTGCATAGTGCTGAGTGCTGCTCAGGGATGAAGCTCGTGCAGGGTAAGGAACCACCATGGGCTGGGGCAGTGCTCCCACAGTGCCCAGGGACTTGGGTCAGCACTTGGGACCTGCAGCTTTTGGAGAGGCCTCTGACTGCCACCTACCTTCAGCTTCTTTTCTGCCCGGGCTGCCTGCTTGCAGATGGGATGCCACACCTCAGAGCCTGGAGTGCAGAGGGAAAGCGCCTGAGCTCTGTGCACAGTTCGCACCCACTGCTAGATATCACCCAGCTGTGTGCCTGCACGTCCCCAGCCCCGTCCTGTCCCTGCATATTCCAGCCCCGTCACCTCCTGCCCCTGCCCAGAGCCTGCTGTCCCCCAGTGGGATCTGGTTGTGCTGTCCCCAGCTGCACTGAGCTGTTGGTACCAGAGGTGTGCAGCACCCCATAGGAATGGCTCCTATGGGGGCTGGAATGAGCCCCTGCCGGAACCAAACCTGAGCAAAGACAGAGCCTTAAGATGCTCAGTGTAACCCAGACAAAGGGGAGGTGGGACAAGGGGGAAGGGGTCCTGGGGTTCCCCGCACTGGGCACAGCCCCCATCACTGCAGCAGTCCCTACCTGTGAGGTACATCTCCTCTCCTTCGGTGAACATCTGGTGGCAGCGCACGCAGCGGGCGCAGGTGGGGTGGTAGTGCTTCCCACCCGCCTGCAAGGGAACAGCCTGAGTGGGGCAGGGCCTGGGCATGCTCAGGGGCAAAACCTCAGGGAGAGCAACACAAAGTGGAGAAAAGCAGAGAGTGTTTCATGCAAGAAACAGACCCGACCTGCAGGTCTGGGAGCCCTGACTCAGGGCACAGCCCCACCGGACATCGTATTCCTGCAATAACCAGGGTGATGGAGGGCAGCAGAGGGAAGATGAGGCTCTCGCTGATAATGGGAATGGCAATGACAGGGGGAGTTGGGAACAGTTTGAAGCAGGGAAGATCAACAGAAAAATCTGATGTGAAGATTAGCGAGAAGTGCCGGAGAAGAGATGGTTGCCCATAAAATCAGCAGGAAACTGATCGTCCCAAGACACTGATGGCAGCCAGTGGCTTCTCCCCTCTGATTTGTGCCAAGAGGGATCCACCATCACTGTGTCAATCGGAGGATTCAGCTGTAAGCTGTGAGAAAAGAGACTAAAAATGCAGCTAAGAGCCTCAGCTCCTAAACACCATGGCCACTGTATCATTTCCCATAAGGGAATGGGACTACGGGCTGCTGGAGACAGCTCATGTCGGAGACACAGACCCTCCCACGTGCTCTGCTGCTCCTCTGGTCCCTCTTGGAGCCAGGATGTGCTGCAGCCAAGTGAGGTTGGTGCTTTCAGACCTCTCAGTGGCTCAGTGTGCTGACACTAAGAAATAACACACGCATCTTTTCCTGTCTGGTCCATATGTGCTGCTGTGGTAGGCTGGCAGGGAAGCACAGCAGACCTGGCAGGGAGAGCAGGGCCTCATCCACTGTGAAGTGCAGAGCCTGAGCAACCACCCACCTCTCCAAAGACGGCCATCCCAGTAGTGTGCATGCCTTTCCTCTCCTATACTGATTCACATTACAGCTCATAAGAGGGTGGCAGAGGCTGTGGGTGGCGAGATCTGCTTGTTATCACACAGGGTCCCTTACAGACTCATTAATCATTCGTGCTTGGCCGCACAGCTCCAGCCCTTAGGAAAGCCCAGCAGCTGATGGATAGCACGGGAAGGCTCGTTAAGGCCTCACATTATTTAAAGGTGCCCTTTTCATTTTGTGCTCTGCCGGAGAAGGCGATTGGAGCCCTTGGTTCCAAGGGGAAGCTCTCAGGCAGGCACTGAGCAGTGCCAGCGGTGCCACCCAGCGCTGCCAGCAGGATCTGAGCTCAGGAAGCTCTGGCTTCAGCCTGCTCCTCTCTGGGGTTTGCCAATTGAGTGCCCCGTGCTGGGCAGCTGGCCCACGGCAGCTGCTGCAGTGCTGAGCTCATGCTCACAGCAGCCAGTGCTGGAGATGGAAGTCAGCAGAAAGCGCTCCTGTGCTCGGGCAGCTCCTGAAGAAGGATGGGAGGAAGATGCTGGAGAGCCCTGGCTGCAGCCTCACAGGAGGTTCCCCGGCCAGGCCTGGTGCTCTCAGCTCAGCTAACAGGGACTGGGGGAGGGGAGGATGGCTGATTACTTCTTGTGGGTGACCCAGGCTGGAGGTGCCCTGTCCCAACTCTCAGCAGGCTCCAGACCCCTCCTCCAGCTGCTGTGTGCACCACTGCTTCTTCAGCCCACAGCACCTGTGCCTGGCTCACAGCACAGCTGTGGTACCCTGGGTTTGGGGATGCTGCTCCCTGTCAGGGGTCTCTGGAATGGCAGAGAGGTGGCTGCAGTGCTGCCCTGGGAGCGGCTCCCCTACCCAGCAGGAAGGTCTCAGCAGCAGCTGCACATGCTTTCAGCATTACTACCTCCCCATCCTGCCACAGCTCAGCTCCACGGCAACAACAGCGGATCTAAAAACCACAGCGTGTTTTATTCTGACATCTTTCTCTCTGCCTCCCACCTTCTGACCCTTTGGATTACAATCAGGCTGGGTTTTCCAGCCTTTTATCCCCTGCAGACATTTGGGTAGGAACAGTAAGCATGGCTGCATCCTCCACTCCAGGAGCTGGGGCTGCAGGACTGGCCCTGAAGGACCTCTCCTCCCTCAGGCAGCAATTCCCACCTGCCTGGCTGCTGCAGGCTGTGCAGCTGCTCCATTGCCTCAAACCTGCACCATGGCTGTTTGCACTCATCTTTGCTGCTGGATCCCCATGACATCCCTGCATCCCACAGCAGTTTGGCACAAGCAGCTCCTGCTGGCCAAGACTTGGCCAATGGGCAAAGCCACCTCTGGATCTGGCCCAGGACAGGGCTCTGGCCGGGGGGGGGAGAGAGGGATGGCTGGGTGCTGCAGCCCTCACCTGGGCGGGTGGCTGTGCTGGATGTGTTTCCAAGGCAACCAGCAAGCTGCAAGGGATGTGCTTGCAGGCTGGAGATGTTCTGGAGAAAAGTATGGTGGCAGCTGGTTAGAGCTGGAGTCCCCATGTGTGGGGCATGTCCAGGGCACTGGGTGCTTTGGTACCAAACCCCAAAGGTCTGCAGTGTGGTGCTGCTCTTCCTTCTACTGCCACACTCCAGACAAAGGTGTCCACACACCACGGCAGGGACAGACACAGCCCAGAGGGAGGAATAATGTGATGACAGTGATGAATCTCCCACAGTTCCCCAAGACACACGCTTCTGGGTGGGACTGTCCCTGTTACAGCCCAGGACAGGTGGCTGTGGCCCCAGGACTCACCTCCAGGACCCTGCCACTGATGTACCGGTCGCACGTCTCACACTTGATGCCAAACTGCGCATGGTAGTCAGACTCGCAGTATGGGACTCCATCCCTTCAGGAAAGGAAGGAGATGGGTGAGGCAGGTAAGCCAGGCCAAGAACTCCTTGCACCACCAAAATCCCATCACACACCTGAGAGTCACCTGCTCAATGGGCTATCACTTGCTGCTTTGCCCCCCATACCAGGTGCCCATAGCCAGGTACCCACAGCCGGCTGCCCATAGCCAGATGCTCACTGCAGCACCAGCAGGCAAGGACAGACCAGCCAAGCTCAACCAGCAGCACTCACTTGCTGATGTACTCTCCGGTGAGGATGATCCCGCATGTTTGGCACTTGAAGCAGCTGACGTGCCACTGCTTCTCCAGTGCCAGGAGGGACTGGCCCTGCTTGATCTCCTCCTTGCAGCCTGCGCAGTCTGGAGTAGGAGGGCAAAAAGGAGGGGGAACAGATGAAAACTCTGCCCCTGGGTGATCATCCCTGCACCACAGATGGGAAGATATCACCTGCCCCTGCCTGTACTCAAAATGAGCCGGGAGGAGAGTCTTTCTGCTGGGGCTAGCACCACGATTGCACTGGCCAGGGCTCTCTTGGGGCTGTGCTGCCTAGGGCTCCCATGGGGCAGAGGGATGGGAAGTGCTCAGCAGAGCAGAGCAGAGGAAGGGCTGCGCTCTCCATCACCGCATCCGGCCCCAGCGCGGTATTTACGAGACTCCCTTCCTTCCCTGCTACTCTTGGCTCCTGCCAAGGCTGAGAGCAGGAAGCACATGGGCCTTGGACCCCTGACCTTGGCTTCTCATCCTCTTCTGCCCCGGTGCAGCAGGTTCCATGGGGTTGCTCCTTAACCCTCTCCTTGCTGCCCCCCTCTCTCCTGAGGCACTGTGCAAACAGAGCAAGGCTTTCTAGACAGCCCAGCCTCAGGCAGCTCCACACCAAGCCATTGCCCACAGGGCAAAGCTGGGTGAGCCCCTGGTAGAAAGCAGATGGGGCAGTTCAGCTGAGCTGGAATTTTATCCTTCCTTCACACAAGTGCCGCTCGCCTGGTTTTCAGATTGCTCCCCAGTCTGGGGTTGCAGGGAAAGGCACAGAACCTTGCTCCCAGGGCTGTTCGTCTGGAGAGCGTAGCAGCAGCCCCCGGTGGCAGCCCTGCAGAGGTGTGCCTTCCCTGCCAATCCCCTGGGTGGCAGTGCCAGGGCCCCAAGACACCACTCAACTGGCTGCTGTCTGTGAACAAAGCACAGTGCCCTTGGGTAACCCCACTCCACTGGCTGGAGAGCACTGGCTGGAAGGGATGGGAAAGGAGGAAGCCGATGAGAGGCCGAGCATACAGCTGCCCTTCCCCTTCCTATGGCCCTGCTAAGGGAGGCAATGAGCAGCTCTTGCCAACTCATCCGTGGGGCTCAGGGTGGGGATGGAGGAAGGTGGGGAAACTGGGGAAGCCCTGTGCTGTGCCACATCCCCCAAACTCACGGGAGGTCACGGTGAGGGCCGGCCAAACCCACACAGTGCAGCCTTCCCACAGGTCCTGACGAGTTTCAAGTTGGTATCAGCAACACAAGGGAAGGAGCACAAGCAGTCTCACATAGGGACAAGACAGCAACACCCACCCAGGTCACACACAGGGCAAGGGAGTTTCCTAAACCAGCATTGACCTGCAGCCCTGAGTGGAGATGAAGGCTGCTCTGCTCCTCCTGCCAAACCTCCCCAAGTGCTCGTGCAGTGCTGCATGCCAGCCCCAAAAGCCCCTCCCATCCCTGAGCACCGGCACCTGTGCCCAGCACCACCCCAGTGATGATGGGCACAGCCAAAACCCTGCTAGGGGGACATGGAGACAGGCTTACAAAGGGACATCAGGGAGAGTGCCCACAGCCCTGTCAGCCTGAGGAGCAGTGCCCACAGAAGCCCTTGGGGTCCCTCACATCACACCCTGCTGGCCGACTTACGGCTGGGCCCGTGGATCTTGATGGGTTTGGTGCTGATGAGCGAATGGGAGCAGTTCTGGCAGACGCAGTCCTTCCCGCTGAACGTCACCTTGTCCCCAATGGGGAACGGCTTCCTGCGGCCGAGGAGAAGGACAGGGACACGTGAGACGAAGTGTGCAAGATGAGCCCCCAAACCAGCGTGCCCCCACGTGTGCCTGATGTCCCACCTGCAGGTGCTGCAGACGAAGCACTTGGGGTGGTAGGTCCTGCCCAGCGCCGAGATGACCTCCCCGGTGATGAAGTCCCCGCAGCTGTCACAGCGGGTGCCGTAGAGCTGCTGGTAGTCGTGGGTGCAGATGTACTCCTGGTTCTTGAAGAAAAAGCCCGACTGGGCCAGGTCGCAGCCGCACACTGCGGGGCGGACACGCAGCCATCAGCGCGGAGTTCGGCCGTGGGACCCCGGGGGCAGGTCGGGATGCGTCCCCCGGCTGCAGCGCTGCGGGCAGCCCGCAGGGCCGGCTGTCCACGGGTATCGCGGAGGGTTTCCCGCTGAGACCCGCCCCAGCACCAGCAGGTGTCAGTGTTGGGCCGCGCGGGTGCGGGACGGGGCTCCCGGAGGAGCCGCTCGCACCGCTGTTTGTCCATCGGTACCCAGCCCAGCCCTGCTGCATCCCCTGAGCTGTGAGTGGTGCGCGGCCCGTCAGAGTGGTGCAAGGAGACACGGCAAGCCCTGCTCCTCGGTGTCACCTCCCTCCTACGTCTTTTCCATCTACACAGACCCCAGGAGCTTCATACTCTGGGAGGCACAGCAGGGACAGTGCAGGGACCATTGGACATGATGCGTAACACCCATCCCACCAAGTGATGGGGTACAGGGCAGGTAGGCAGCCCCCAGCTCTTGTGTGGCATCGGGAAGCAGAAGCATGAACACTTGAGGAAGGATCAGACCCTGTCTGCTGTGGGACTCAGAGGACATCCTCACGGCTGTGCCACACTCCTGGGGACACACGGGGACAACCTCAGGGCTGGCACGGGAGCTGACAGCAGCCAGTGGCAGGGGTAAGGGCTGAGAGGGAAGGTGAGACAGGAGGATTTCCTCTCATTATTTATTCCCTTTCACTCGCAGAGCAGGCAGTGAACTGTGCCAAGCTCTCCAGCAGCTCTGTGCCCTTTGAAGCCAGCGGCTGTCTGAGCAAGCAGCTTCCCTCTGCTCACAGACACCAGAGCTGAAGAGGGGTGGGAAGAGGCTCAGCATGGCCCCTGCACATTGGCTCCCAAGGCAAGCCAGGGCTATACAGAGTGGTGACAGCCCCAGGGGACTGTCCCCTCCTGCTGAGTCCTGAGTGCTTGGGGGGAATGGCAAGATGATGGCCAAGGGGACAGGATATGTGCCCTGCTTAGCAAAGGGTGCTGTGAGACCTTTAAAAGCCCTGGTAATGAGATGCTTTACAATGCACAGAACCAGCCGCCGGCCTGCTGGAGAGCGGCTGCTTTAACAAATGTGCTGAGGAGCCCTGCAGCATCGGTTCTGGGCTGTTGGCTTTTATAGCTCCCCAGCTCTGTTCTTGCACCTGGCCTCAGGGGACAAGCAACCTCTCCCCTCTATTTCCACATCCTCCTGGGGCCGTTGGATCCTAGCTGAGCACAGAGTATCTGTGGCACCTCGAGCACAGCTGTGCCATGTGCCTGCCCTGGCCATCTCCTCTGCTACAACCCAGCTCAGCCAGACTGGTGGCACCCCCTCATCCTCCTCCTGTCGACCTGAAGGATACAGCAGCCCCCCACATGTATTTGGTGGCATTCACTTAGCTCACAGGGAGCAGCAGCTCCAAGGTGTCAGCCACCCCTGCACACAGCCTGGTGATGCCGGCAACACTCAGGGACACTGTGAGCACTGCACCAAGCTGTCCCGTCCTACCTTGGCAGGTGAAGCAGCGGATGTGGAAGTGGTTGCTCTGGACACGCACCACCTCGCCCTTGCAGGTGTCCCCGCAGCGGTAGCACTGGATGACGGTGGAGCCGCTCCCGGCGGTGTATGGGTTTTGTTGGTAGGGAACTGCTGGCAGGAAGGAGGAAAGGAAAAGTGGGAGGAAAAGGGTCTGTTAGCATTTGGGACACGGCCTGGCCAGGCGTCACGGCGCTGACAACCCTGCTATGGGCAACGATGCTGCTGACAGTCAACCAGGGCAGGAACTGCACTGAGCAGAGGGGCTTTCTGCTGGCTCAGCACAGCCCCCAGACATGCACTCAGCAAATGCTGCAAGGAGGAGCTCCTGCTTTCCCTGCTCCACCTGCAAGTGGCAGCTCTGGGCTGTCCATCGCCATGAACTGATGAGCACAGCCAAGAAGCAGAGCGCTTGTTTGCTGAGAGTTCAGAGAGCAATTTGGGCAGCCCAGCTATTAAGGGGTAGGGATTTCAAAGGGCTGGGGTGGCTCCCTGACCAGGCACTGTGCTGCGTTCCCAGGAACAGGAGAAGAAGCCAATTGGAGGTGTGCACACCTCATGGGGCGAGGGGACAGGTGTGGGATAGAGGAGTGCACTCATCGCAGAGCTCTTCATTCAGCGTGGGGCAGATCGGGTGACGGGGAACAGAAACAGCCCATTATGGGCTTGCAAAGCACAGAAAGAAAAGTCATGGTGACATCAGAGACGGTCTCACGGTAAAAGCCCATCCTAAAGGCCAAGTGCCCATGGACACACTCAATGAACGTGCTGACCCCACTAAGGGGGTTCCCACCTTGGAGGGGTGTCCAGCACAGCAGGAGTTACAGTGCTGGAACATCCCCCGCACGCACTGCGCAGAACAAGGCGGGAGCTGAGCCCTGGGACACTGCCATAGCAATCACTGCCGGAAAAGCAGTGGGGGGAGCGGGGTGGTAAGAGGCTGCAAATTAAATCAACACTTCAGTAAATATTAATAATAATTAAAAAAAGGGGGGAAATCGGTGTCAGAGAGTGCAGGCATCACTTGTTTGGAGCTTCTGGTCTCCAGGGGAAACTTCTCTGTGGCCATAGCAACATATATCCCAAACCCCTGTGCTTGGTGGGAGGAAAGGAAAAGGGTATGAGGACAGAAGGGCACCCACTGCCTCATCGTGGCACCTACTGGCACCCACAGTGATGTGCCAGGACCCAGCTCCGAGCCCCACCGCCACCCGGGCACTGCCTTTGTTCAGAGCTGAGCCCAGCGCTCCTGATTTGGGATTAACCTTGGCCTCATGCTGGAATTTTTCACCAGGAACATTACGGCATTGTTTCAGCGGGGCCGTGCCTGGTTGGGAGCGGCCCCACGCAGGAAGTGTCACACATCCCTGCAGCTCCGTGTAGGGGACAGCTGAGCGGGGCAAAGCTCATTACACCCAAATAATCCCCTAATAATGTAAGTAGCATTAGTGGCCTCCAGGCTGGGATCCAGCAGCCGGGACGAGGGGGTGGGCACTGCCTGAGGAATGCCATAATCTCAGCCCGGTTTGCTGCCGTATAGCGGGACATTGAGCTGGCTCCTCCCGGCGATTAGTGCCGTCGTGCTGCCCAGGGCCGGGGCTGCTGCACGTCGCTGCTGGCACCAGACTGGCAGACCACAGCGGCAGCGCACCTCGCGTGGGCACGTGGCAGATTTCTGCTGATCCGGATTAAGGTGGCACCTCCGGTCAGAGCCCAGTGCCCTGTGCTGCTTCGGCTGTATGCAAACAAGGGGCTAAGAGCCTGCGCTAGGGAGAGACAGTGTACCCAAACAGCACCAGAGCAGCTTTGTGCCACCCCTTCCTGCATGGCAGCACACCAAGGTGCATAGATAGATAAAGATCCATCATCCTTTAGGCCAGCTCCTACTCCTATCTCCCTCTACCTGCCTGTTAGCTCTTCTAATTGTGAGGCTAATTAGGCAAGCACTGCTGCAGGTGGGTTTTGTACCATTAGCAACAGGTAATGGGAGGCTCCCACCCAACTCAACACTGTGTTTGCTATCACTATGTTTATGAGATAGCATCTCTGCAGGGGGATGTGGAGGCCTGATGTAATTAATTGCCATTAATTAATACTTGCACGATGCTCGGACTGTGAAAAAAGCAAAGCATTCACCCTTTAATTAATAACCAGAAAACTGAAGCAGGTGGGTGCTGCTGGGGCTGGTCTGCAACGTGGGGATGCGGTGGCACTGGGAGGAGTGATTGCAGCTGGGCACCCTGACCCTGCAGTGCTGCAGTCCTGGGGTGGGTGGAGGTGAAGGCCAGGCTGGAGCTGGGTGGCTCGGGAAGAGGAAGGCAGTGTGCCAGGCCAGAGGCGTCGAGGCTGAGGAGTGGCAGTGAGTGGCCAGGAAGGAATTCTGCTGGAAGCGTCAGTGCTGAGAGAGAGGTCGGGGATGCACTGTGCCAGCTGGGCTGGGGGGCATGAAGGAGACCCTGCAGGGTGATGGGGAGGGAGAGGCAGCACCCCGGGGACAGGAGCCCGAATCCCCTCACCCTGCAGACAGAGCAGAAGAGCAGTGGGAGGCGAGGAGCAGGATTTCCCATCACTGCAGGAGCCCTGCTGCCACTGTGGGGAGGAACGGTGGGAGCTGTGGATGTGAGTTTCTCATCATGGTAGGGCTGAGAGCCTGTCCTGTGGTGGCCAGGGGTGGGAGGAGCTCAGCCATGGTTGTAAAAATGCTGTGGGAGAAAGGGATGGATGAGCTGGGAGCCGGGTGGTGCCGTGGGTGTGCTTGTGCCCAGCTCTGCTGCTGGGGAAGGGCACTGGGGCTGTGCACAGTCTGGTGAGGCACGGGGCAGGTGTGAGCATCCCAGCTACACTGCACCAGGACCCACCTGGAAGGTCACCAAATTGCCTCGAAATAGCTGGGGGGCTCTGAGCACAGCATCATTAGGGAGTGCAGAGTAGGTAGGGCTGGGATCCCAGCGGCCATCTACAGCTTACAGTGAGTCCTCAGTGTGCCACCACCCTAATCCAGCCCTAATCAGATCACGGCCAATTACTGATCCACCTGCCCCACACTGTCCCCCCACCCCGCGTCACCTCCCTCGGTGTGACACAGGACATAAACAACATGTGGGTGCCAAGGGTGGCAGCAGGATATGGGATGTGGGTGCAATGGGTGGGGATGGGACCTGCATTACTGCTCTGCTCCCCAGATCCCAGCCCTGGGGGCCCCCAGGGTAACGTCACACTGCAGCTGGGAAAGGGCAGCATGCTGTCACCATCATGGTGTCACTGCTATGCTGTCACCGCCGCTATGGGTGACACAGGTGGCACCAGCCTTGTGCTAGTGGCAAGGGCACAACAGGGAGCTGGCCTGGAGGAAACACTGCTGCCAGCCTGAAAAGAGAGGAGGGAGGTCAGGCAC
>JAOWBP010004313.1:7542964-7560158 GCA_028571105.1 Tragopan temminckii
TGCTTCCGTCTCCATTCGCTTCCCAGCCTCCGTTTCCCTATGCAAGGGCGGGGTTGGGGGGGGAAGGAGTTCCTGGATGAAGTCCTTTGTTAAGAGCACTCACATCAGCTGTTGAGAAATGTAGAGGCTTTTCTTTCAAAGAAAAGCCCATTAATCGCATGTCCAGCCTTGGGCCATTCTTTGCTGCTGACTATCTGTAAGGATTATAATTCTATGTGGAAATAACAGTTTATTTGACTGCCTAGCAAAGCTGGCTAAATAATAAGGACTATAGAATATCTTTATGGTGACAGAAGTGATTTAGAAAAGCCACTACACTGTTCCAGCTCCAGATAGAATCATAGAATCATTAAGGTTGGAAAAGGCCTCCAAGATCATCTAAATCCAACTGTCCCCCTACCACCAACATTGCCCAGTTCAGATCTCTGGGTACGTTTGTCTAGTGAGCTCTATCCGATTGCTGACAGTAACTGCTTTTCAATCTTGTTACCCCTCCACAGCCAATACAGCTGTGGAAGCATAAGCTGGATTTTTATGTGCCACAGCCATCATTAACATAAATACCAGCTAAAGTTTCCTCTCCCGAGTTCTCTGTGGCAATAATTGGTGATGTGTGAAGCAGAGAGAAAACAGCTTGGATTTCAGATACCAACCAGAGCAGGCAGGTGAGAAAATACATTCTGACTGCCAGACTGATGAGCAGAGTCTGTAAGTCCTTGGCCCTCCTGTGCTGGGAAGATCTTCAAAAAACCTCTCTGCCATGGGATCAGCAGATCTGTCCTGAGAGGACCTGTCCCTAGAACAACGAGAGAAAGTCCTTACCTCAAGGCCACTCCAGCTCTGGGAAGGAGCAAGCGCACGGCTATCATGTAGGTAGCACACAGTAATGTTGCATTCAGCCCCGAGCATCGTTTTAGGGTGATGCCGGATTCATGCAGCTCCCCAGCCAGACATGCAGCATGGCCCATGGACTTTGCTTTCAGGTGTCGTGTTTAGGCACAATGTCCAAGATTCCACCACAAAACCTGATAATGGCTTTTCTGTGTTCCTGTGTAGGCAAGGCAGGAGCGTCAGAGCCAAGCAGCCCAGCTGAGGCAGCAGAAGGCTCCCCAGACCCCTCCTCAGTGCTGCTGGAAGCTGGGGAGGGCTTTCCGCCAGGTAAGGTGCTGCCTTCAGCATCACCAGTATCTCCAGCAACTTAATGCAGCCTAGCACTGTGCTAACCAAGCACTGTCACCCCTTGAGTTCCTCATCTCTGTGTCTGGATGAGGAGGATGGGATTGATTCATGCTACCTGAGGCTGAGCCCTGATGATTCTGATGTATTGCATGGAGCTCCTCCCCTCTAACCCTGCACATTTCCTTTTCAAGAGATCTCACTCTTCTTCTCCATTGAGAGCCGCTCCTCGCGGCGCCCCAATGCCCAGCTGCAGGAAGCAGCCAGAAGGAAGCTGTGGGCCTTGGAGAGTGACGACAGAGATGTCTGTGCTCTGTTCAAGGTAGGAGAAGAGCACGGCACTGGGGGGCTCCTGGCCTGGTGGGATGGGTGTGTGATGGGAAACCCAACCCACTGGGAAGTTCCCCAGTGTGTGCTCCTACACCCCGGGGTCTGATTTTCTTGCCATAATGCCAAAGGAGACCCCATGTATGACTCCCAGCCCTTCAGTCTTGCTTTGTCTCCGTGTAGGAGCTATCAGCCAGGCTGCTGTGCATACAGGCACAGGAAGATCGGTTCCTCCTCACCTTCAAAACCCCTGAAGAAGTCTGGAAGTTTTCCACATATATAACTTTAGGTAATGTTTTCAAGCTGGGGGGGATCCAAACAGTGTGAAGAGCCTTTTTGGAGAAGGTATTCTGTGACAACAAATAAAAGCAATGTAACAGAGAGAACAGCTTAAAGTGAGAGGAACGTTAATCAGAGGACCTTGGTATTCATGTACAGATTCACAAAATCACTCTTTGGATCAGTGATAAAGATTTGGGAGGTTGTATTTTGGGTAATCCCTCTACTGCACCTCTGTTGCAAATGGCAGACCGGGAGACACCCGAAGAGCAGCTTGTGCTGCCCAGCAAAGCAGGGTGCTGACACTGCTTTCCCTCTGTTTTTAGGCTATGTAGGCCGCTGCTTGGAGCAGCTTCTCTTTGAGCAGGAGTACTGGCTGAACTGTGCACTGGTGGAGGACACGGAGATCAGAGTGTCCATGGATGAAAATCGCTTGGCCACCATATATCTGGGTCTGCTGCTCCAGGAAGGTGAGGAGGGATTGCAGGGCTGTGGTGTAGCCCTCTTCTGGGCTCTGCCTTGCACCAATGCCACTGACCTAGCCGTGACTCTTTCTATCCACAGGTCACTTTTTTTCCAGAGCATTGCCTGGTGCGTGCCAGTCAGAAAGGGAGGGAGAGGAAGGCCTGCAGTTCTGCAGGAATGAACTAGTCCATGTGAAGAACGTTGGAGAGGAGTCCAAATGGGAAGGGATGTCTTTGCTGACAGGACAACGAGGCCTGGTGCCTGTGACTGCCCTAGAGCCAGTACCTCACCCGTTCTACCAGTAAGTAGAAGTATTAAGACAGGCAATCAATGGTGCTCAAGCCAAGCATCCATTCCTGATGCACCAGCTAACACCAAATCAGGAGTGAGGAGCTGCTCTTACCTCTGGCATTGGGCAAGAGCCCCATAACTGTGAGAATATGCATTATGCATTGAGATGACTGGAACCAGTTCAGATTCAGGTTGGGATAGAGCAAGGACTTAGTTCTGGTATCATTCTTGTGTAGTATTGATTTAGGTCATACATGGGATTACTTGTGATAACAAAAAAACATCCTGAATCTTAAGTAATGTCAGTCAAAATGTGGCCTGATGTTGCACACCTGGCTGAGTCGTGAAGATATGCACAAATCTTATACTTTTACTGGTGAAATCCTTCTTATGGGCTGGCAAAATCATCCTACACTTTCCGCAAGGTGTGAAGCTGCACATGGGAGGTGCGAGCTGCCCTCCATGCCCCATACCACCATTGCAAGGCATGGCTGGACTGGCAGTACTGTCCATCTGCCCTGCTTGCGTGAGACCATCCCTGGGGGTTGCTTGAGGGCTGCTCGGAGAGGATCAGCAAGGTTCCCTTTTACCTTGCAGGTGGTTCCTGAAGAATTATGCCATGAGTTTTGGCATCTCCAAGGAGATCAGTGGGTCAACCTCTCAGCCGATTGGTGAGTGATAACCATGTAGGGTGGCTGCCCTTCCCAGGGATGGGCATGGCTCATAAAGACCTGGGTTTGGTCCGAAATGCAAAGGGTCCGTCTCTTGATCTGACAATGGCACCACATTGTGAGGTGCTGCAGGGGAGTACTGCATCCTCAGATTCTCCTAGACACTTGCACTGTTAAGGATTTCACTCCTAGCAGAAAGTTGACAGTCCATCTCCTGTGAAACTACAGCAACTTCATTTTTCCAGCTGCCTTCACTAGTGCAGCTCCCAGAGGGTTCACTCTTTGCCTTTGTGGGGTTTTACCTATGCCTCCTGTATTTTTTATCAAAATATTTTTTCTCAAGAAGAAACTGTAGAGGTCTGAGCCTGAGAGCACAACAAATCTTGGGGAACAGAGAGGCAGTCTTCTCAAGATGATATCATGCTCTCTTCATCTAAGTCTTTTCTAGCAAGGAAGTTTTAACAGTGAGCCTCACAGTGAAATGCCGTTGTTTGCTTTTGTTTCCCAGTCAAAGGAAAGTGCACAGCCACAGTGGACCACAGAGGAGCAGCATGGGATGAACTGAGTTTCTCCAAGGGAGACAGCATAGAAGTCATTGGCTTTCTCCTTCCAGGACTCCCGTGGTTTGTGGGCAGATCTTTAAGCAGTGGAAACGTTGGCTTTGTCCCAGTGCGATCCGTAAATGCTTGTGAATCTCTGTAAGTTTACTGCTGCTATCTGAATTTCAAGTTGGGTCAAAGGAAGGGTCGACTTCGAGTCCCAGCTCAAGGCTATGAGAGTCCAGGGCAGGTAGTTTGCTTTGCAAAGTCTTTGTAGAGGATCCATGTGAGGTCTGTCCAGAAGCCTCACCCAGGCTGTTCTGCCAGCAGGCTGCAGGAGTCTCTGCTCAGACAAAGCCATCATATTTCACTTGCTTCAGGTGATTCTTGGAGAGGAACAGGTCTGGCTCTGGGTTAGAGCTGGCTAAGGCAGCCCAGGACATCTGTGTGCCAAAAGAGCTGGCTTCACAGTTTCAACTAGAAATGTTCTTGTCTTAGTAGCTTTTCTCTGAGGGGCTGCGAGTCTGGCAATGGTGAGGGCTCTGATAATTGCTCAGAAAACAGAATTTAGCTTTGCTTCCTTCTGCCCCTTTGCCTTCTGTGGGGTGTAGCCACTGGCACAGTTCCTCACTGAATAGAACTGAATGCCAAGCTAGGGACAGGGACAAGAGCTATCTGAGGAACATGGCTGGCAACTGCACTCTTAGGACACAGCCGCGTCTTTGTTGCTGGCTTAAAGACACCTCCAGTTCAATACCCATCCTAAAAGGCTTCTCCTCCAAGACTACATATGGGAGAATGGAGTTCTTAAGTTGTTGCTAGGTCTGTTTGCTTCTGTTGGACTTTCCTGGGTCAGGAAAAGATAAATCTCAGGCAGTTTTCTCTAACACTACAGAACAGCAGAGACATTGACTGTTTTTCCATGTTACATACCTCAACCTAGAGAAAAGGGATTGGTGTTTCTGAGTGAAGAAGAAAACTTGCCCCTCCTGCGCATCCCCTGCAATGGTGGTGAGCAGCACTTTGCCACCCTCCTCGGAGAGCTGGCACGCACTGACATCACCTCTGTGTACCGCCTGGGTGAGTTCCCTCTCCTTACTTAGCTCCATTGCTCCCGTGGAGAGCACAGCTCTATTTCCTGCCTTTTCTCCATGGTTGTGCACTACGCCAAACTCCAGAATATAAAGGGACTAAAACTGCAGCTTCATGTGGTGTCTGTGGCCAGAAGTGAGCCTGCTCTCTTAGACATGGGTCTGGGGCTTTGCAGGTTTGAGTGCTGTGTCTGCAGACTGACACTAATCAAGCCCATGGGCTGTTTGTTTTGTCTCTTTGTGCAGATGGTTTTGAACCCACAGCCAAGTTCCCAGCGCCATCAGGTGAGTGCATGGAGAATGCCTTTACAGTGATGCCAGAGAGTGAATTCTGACATGGAAAAATGTCCCACTGTGGTTTGCCTATCTCCTTCCAGAGGCTGTTCTCCATGGCTGTACGGACACCCAGCTGCTCCAGTCCTGGGAGGAGATAAACAGCTTGGTCACAGCTAGCACCTCAGAGCAGTCCAGCCCAGGGAGTGAGTCAGCCCCTGCTACATGGGAAGATGTTCTCCTGGACAAGCTGAATGATTTTGATGATCCCAAGTTCTTCATTGACTTGAATGCTGGACACATGGAAGATGCTGATGTCTTTGAACCCATACTGACCTTCCTTAACCAAGACAGTTATATGCCCTGTTTTCAAAGCCTCTATGATCTCAGTTTCTCCTTTCTCAACTCCACTTTTTATGGTTTCTCTGATGAGGATGAACTGGTCTTGTACCTTGAGACATCCAGGAACTGGGCCAAGAGGACTCATTCAGTTTGGGCCCATGTCAGGCTCTGTTTCCTCTTGGGTAAGCTCTGTATGAAAAAAGTCAAGTTCTCCCAGGCTCGAGTCTATTTTGAGGAAGCCATGAGCACCCTGGACAGGGGCCTTGGGGACCTGCCCCTGCTGGCTGCCTTGCACGTGAACCTTGCTTCCATCTATCTGAAACAGAACATGAAAAACAAGTTCTTCTCCTTGCTGGGAAAAATGGTGGCCTTGCTTGTCTGCTTGCCCGGCCGCTCCTCCAGCTCCGAGCACGAGCTGAGGGTCATGATGTACGTCCTGAGGGAGGCCATTGCTGTGGGGAACACTCCTCTGGAAGCACGGGTCTGCTTCCTTATTGTCAAGCTCTTCCTCCAGCTGGGAAAAAATGATGAAGTACTGCCCTTTATTGAGCACCTTCAATGTCTCTGCACCACTTCACTCAGCCTGGACGCTAGCGCTGTGCCGCTGGATGCCACCCCCATCCTGAGCTATCTGTACGACAAGAAGTACTTGCCAAACATTGCACTGGCCTCTGCCAGGTCTTTCGTTCCCAGTGACATCAAAGGGGCACCAACGCCCATTTGGAAAGCTGGCTTCATCCTCCAAAATGTGTCCAAGCTCCTGGGAAGCCAGCTGGAGAGGAGCAGCATCCCAGCCCTGGTGTGTTCCTACCTCAAGCAGGCACTGCACTTCTCCTGTGAGAGCAGAGCAGTGACCACCCAGAGGACTCTGTGCACTGTTTTGTCCCGCATGTACCTCCAGCACGGTGTGCTGGACGGGGCGGTGTGCTATGCAGCCCAGGCTGTGGTCTTCAGCAGGCTGATAGGTGAGGAGGAGGCTTTTGAATCCTCCCTCTCTTTGGGGTGGATGTACCTTCTGAGCAGTCAGCCAGGCCCGGCCGCAGACATCATGGGGCAGCTCTTACATTCCCTGCATGGGACGGACAGCGTGACGCAAGGCGGAGCGGTGCACAACCTCCTCGCCATTGCCCTCAAAGGAGCAGGGCAGGTGCAGAAGGCCACAGAGAACTACCTCTGGGCGCTGCACAAAGCCAAGGAGACCGGGAACAAGAGGAACCAGGCTATTGCCCTGGCCAACCTGGGGCAGCTGAGCCAGTCGTGTGGGGCGAGTCAGCTGTCTGAGCTCTACCTGCTGCAGGCTGCCCAGCTGTATGCTGAGCTGCAGGGCAGTGAGGAGCTGGAGCTGGAGTCGGTGCATGTGCTGCTGTGGCTGGCACAGGCCATGGTCAGCAGGCGGAGGATGGAAGATGGCAAACTCTGTTATGAACTTGCACTGGTTTTTGCCCTGAAGTGGCACAACGTGAGGAGTGAGTACAGCTTTGCTGGCAGGGATGGGGCAGTGCTTGCCTCCGTGCAGAACCCCTTTAGATCTCTAACACAGCCCTTTGAACTGTCTCTCTCCCTTCCCTCTACCATGCAGGTCAGCTTCACGTCACTGAGGCACTCTGCCATTTCTACAGCCAAGTGTGCCCCAGCCTCCAGGCCTGCATTACCTACCACGAGCACCGGGTCTCCTTGGCACAGAAACTCCAGGACAGAGAGCTAGAAGGCAATGCCCAGCAGACCCTCAGCCAGCTCTACCAGGCTTTGGGCACCCCTGAGTAAGTCCTGAGCATGGCTGTTTCCTGTGCAGATGCTGTTAGAGAGGAGACTCTGCTCATCCGTGCAAAAGCAGTGGCTTTTCCATGGTGTTCACAGCAGAGTCCCTGCAGGGATGTGGGGTGCTCACAGGTGGTGGGTGCTGAGTGGCTGAGATTTGGGAGCTGTCTCTGTGCTCTGCAGGAAGAGCTCAATGTCAGCCAGATTGCAGGGACAGCCAGCAAATGCTGTGCTGCTAGCTGGGACAAAACTGGGGGATGGCTAAACATAGCTTTCCAGAGAGACATCCAGCCTTCTTCAGAGGGGACCTAGTGACAGGGAATTCATCACTTCCTTTGGAGGCTTATCCCAGTGATTAATCACCTCTCACTAGTAAAAATAGACTCCTTATCTGTTATTTAAATAACCCTGGCTTCAGCCTCCAGCCACTGAGCTTGCCCTTCCTATTGCTACTAGAATATTTTCCCCAGGGATACACTTCAGATCTCGTATCAGCTCACCTTTCAATCTCCTGTTTGACACATGCAGGTGATGGATTAGTTTAGGCAGGAGGGAAGAGGAAGATGTGGATAAACCAGAGACTTCAGTTTTTCAAGGCAGGCATATCAAATAGTGGAGGGCTAGCCCCTGTGTCCCAGAAGGATAAGTGGGCAGGGGCTGTCACTAATTGGATATTCACCTTCCCACTCTGGGTCACTGTGAGTTCAGAGGGAAGGAATTTAGGAAGCAGACGCCTGTCATGTGAGTGGTGCTATTTCAGTTCCCAAAGCACCCAGGTCCCTGGAAGGACAGCTGGAGCACAGTTTCAAGCAAGATACCAAGCAAGCAAACACGCCCTGGGCACTGCCCCCACCCCTGGCCGCAGCCACCTTCTGCAAGCAGCGTGTCCAACCTAACGCCTCGTCCTGCTGCCTGCCCTTTGTCCTCTAATGGCACTGGGCTTGAGAAGGGGACAGCTGGCCTTGCATGCGTGGCACAGAACTGTCCTTTTGCCAGCACCAAGGGACAAACAACAGTCACAGATTTGGTTCTGGGTGGCAGACGTTGGCTGGGAAGTGAAGGTGTGGTGGCAGCTCTGCAGCTGGTTGCTGGCATCCCGTGATTCCTCTGTAGTGTTTTCTTACCTGTTACCATCACAGGGCTTTGAGACAGTCGCTGGACTGCACCAAACAGAGTCTGAGGATCTTCATTGACCTCGAGGAGACTGGCAAGGCAGCAGAGGCCTGGCTGCAGGCAGGAAGGCTGTACTATCTCATGCAGGAAGACGAGCTGGTGGAAATGTACTTTCAGGTATGAGGGAGGTGTCTGGAGCAGTCCCATTCCCACTCTGGTGCTGCATTCCCATCACAACTGTGTGGCTCAGCAGGAGCCATTTGGGGCTCAAAAACTTGGAAGGGAAAGTTCTTCTCATGAGCATAGAACACCTGCTGCTGGAAGGAGGAGTGCTCATGCACTATTTGGCATTAAATGTCCTAACTTTCCTTTCATACACAGGTTTTAGAGGATTCTTGGGTGAAAGTTTGTGAATTCATTGGGCCAGAAAGTGATGTGAGAGTGTCAAAGAAAGTGCCAGGTGATAAGTTCCCACTGAAATGCACATAGATGAGGGTTGAGGTGCCAGGGAAGTGCTTGAAGACTTCTTGGAGCAGAAGGCTACTGGCTTCTTTCCATCTCCAACATTATTCTATCAGATGAGCTGCAAAGAGGAAAAGCTTCCACAAAAATTTTAGGGCTCCATCATTCAAAGAGCAGCTTCTATTAAAAGATACAAAATCCTTCCACATGCCCAAAGAAAGCCGAGCAGAAGGCTGGCTGGGTCTGCTGGCATTGCACTGAGCTGGGGTATCCAGAAAAGCACCAGTCTGAGCACACATAAGGGATGCTTTGGGTCCTCACTCTGTTACCCTAGAGACACTACTGAACTGGTGACTGGGCAACTGAACTGGCATGGTCATTGGCACTGATGGATTGTAATGATAGAAAGAATATGCTCTGGCTGGAGGGTGGCATCATGGCAGGGTGCATAATTGGCACAAATATCTGCTCTTCCCAGAAGCTCGTACACCTGCCATCATTCCCATCCCACTGACTCTACCTTTTCCCTGTCATGGTTGTCTCTTCACCTTGTCAGTCTCAACATTGCCTGCACCACACTGTAATGACAGAGCAGGCAGGCTGTGGCTGCCCTGACTCTCATCCTGATTCCATGGGATGCCCCAGCTGGTCAGTCTGGCATTCTGACCCTGCACAGGTACACGTATAGCTCCTGGATCCTCACGCATCACTTACAAATGCAGCATGACAGTCTCACACACCTGCCTGCCAGCCTGTGTCTGTGCTGGAGCATTGAGCATTGAGCATTGAGATTCAAGTGTAGGATGATGTGGTTTACTTCATCACTCTAAAATCTGTGTGTGAATGTCCATTTCCAAGTCTCACTCCAGTTCCTTTTCCTTCTAGGCAGCTATTGAGACTGCTCTGAAAGCTGAGAACTTCTCCTTGGCCATGGATCTCTATGAAAAAGCAGGCGATAACTTTTTTAATGGCAACCGGCACAGAGATCGAGCAGTGGAGTTTTACAGGGTACTGACCCCTCTGAGCATGTTCCTTACGTCCCTTCTATGTGATGACCATGGGGAACTGCAGCACTGTGTGGCCAGGATGGAAGGACAGGGTGGGAGGTGGAGAGAGACATTATCAGAATTCTGAGTGTGCATCTAGATGTTTGCAAGGAAACATCTCAGAGCACAGGCCCATTTTGCAATAGCTGCATATCTCCCCAGAGGTCATTCTGGGAGATGGGAGCAGGGCTGTGCATTACCAATCCTGACAGCTTCAGATATGGGATGGCCATTCTGGGTATGTGCTCAGAGCCAGAATTTCATGCACTTAAGGAAAGGCAGAGATGAGAGGCTCAGCTTTTGAGGACCATACTCTGGGATATCAGACTCATGTTTAAGGGTTAGAACTGGGATGCCCAGAACCCAGCCACCCCACTGTCCACCTGCCTTGCCAAGGGCTCAATTCATCTCTTGCTGCCTTCCTTCTGTGGGCAGTGCTGTAATCATACCTCCAGGAACACACCAGACTCACTTCTCTCACCAGGGTGGTGCAGTGCCCTTGGCCAGGAGGCTACAGGCCATTAAGACAGAGCTGCGGCTGTTCAATAAGCTGACGGAACTGCAGATCGGGCTGCAGGGCTATGAGAAGGCGCTGGAGTTTGCCACGCTGGCAGCCAGGCTGAGCATCAGGGTGGGTGAGTGACGCAAACCCACGGGTACACGGAGCTGCTGGCAAAGCGGGCTGGCTTTTGGGTGAGAGCAGCATGCACATGCAGGGAAGATACTCCTGCTTTCATAAGTCCTCCGGATCTATTCTTATCCTAAGGGTAACATCTCTTTAAGGCCACTTCCCTTTTTAAGCTGTCTGACAGTCCCACAGGAGCGGGGGCACTGCTGGGCAGAGGGCTGTTGCTACACCAGAGCACAGGAAGTCTGATGAAGGCATGGGACTCAAGAGTTCCTCTTTGCCCTAGCTGTTCCAATAAACTCACATCTTTCCACTGCAGAAGTAGGTCTAATGGCCAGCATAATGCCAGCATAAATGTCTGAGATGGAACCAGTCTTGTCATAACACTTTCCAGCACCAAGAAATCCCCTTTTTGAATGATATACTCCCTGGGCAACCTGTCTTGCATTGGTATCAGCAGCCCTGCCCTTGGCTCTGTTTTCTCTGGACTGTTTTCAACCGTAGTGTCTCCTTATGAAGAGATCTGTGCCCCAGGGCTGTTGATCAAATGCAGCTCGGTGTGTTGGACTGGGAATGATTTGTGAGCATGCTGCTGGCTGACTATATCAGCAACTCTTTTCCAGGAGATCAATTGCAAGAGCTGGTTGCATTCCACCGCCTGGCTACAGTCTACTATTTTCTGCAGATGTATGAGATGGCTGAAGATTGCTACCTGAAGACACTTGCCCTGCATCCTCCCATGCTGCAGTGCTCTGGAGAAGCCCTGTACTACTGCAAGGTGTACTGCCACCTTGGCAACCTGACCCTGCACAAGCTGAAGGTAGGAAGCCACTTTCTGTGGTGCTGCATTGAGCTTTCAGATGTTGATCTTGGTCTAACAGCGATAGGATAAGGGGAAATGACTTTAAAGTATAAGAGGGGAAATTTAGGTTAGAGTTAGAAAGAAATTCTTTACCCAGAGGGCAGTGAGGCCCTGGGAGTGCTGCCCAGAGCTGTGAGTGCTCCATCCCTGGAGGTGCTTGGGGCCAGGTGGAATGGGACCCTGCAAAGCCTGACCTGGTGAGAGGCAACCAGCCCACGGCAGCGGTTGGAAGTGGATGGGCTTTAAGGTCCCTCCCAACCCAAGCCGTGTTAGGATTCTATGACGGGGAGCTGGAGGTGGAAAACCACATCTGCCAGCAGAGCAGCCACCCTTGTAGGCAGCTTTAGAATAAGTGCACACAATGCTGGCACCTCCAGGTTTTGAGAGGGAAAGGTAGTTTGGGAAGAAATGTGCTGAGCCTTTGTACTGACTGTGCAGAGCCCATTTCACTCAGTTGAAGCCCACGACACTCAAGTGTAATCAGGTTCTGACTGGAACCACTGGGCTCTGCTGCAGCATCCTCACACCCTGTGATCTCACATAAAGCTATTTCCTAACACTCTGTTCTTTATGTTTAGGATGAACAGGACGCAGCAGCCTATTTCCTCCTGGCCCTCGCTGCAGCCACCGAGCTGGGAGATGCAGAGCTGCAGGGCCTCATTGGTGCCAAGCTGGCCAACATCCCCAGAGCTCCACAGCGACCTGTGGACATGCCAGGCTGTGCCACGTACCGGGCCAGGTGGCTGAGTGAGGGAGGCCACGTTGTCTGATCAAATGGACGTGTCACCATGAGATGCTCATGACCCACGTGCTCTCCAGGAGCAGCAGTCAGCACAGGTCCTGCCACCAGCAGCGTTTTGGTTTCTTGTGCCCATCAGATGAGGGACTTGGGGTCCTGCCCACATTTCTCGGGCACAGGGCTGTGCACATGGCACTGCAGGCAGAGCGGGGCAGGATGGGGCCCCAGCAGCTGGTGCTGGGTGCAGCTGTGTGCGATGGGGATGGTAACAAGGTGCTGCCCGTCCCCACCTGGGCTTCTGACCCGAGCGTGTATTAACTGGAATAATAGCTCTTTATTTATCCTGGCTGTTTTCTGTGCTGTCTGCTCCGTGCGGGTCTGTGCCCCACACTGTGACACAAAGCACAGCCGTCCTTCGGCAGGGGTAGGGACGGGAAAACACAGCGTTCGGGGCGGGGAGGGGAAGGCAGCCAGGAGGCAGCGAGGCGGCCGCTCACCGCCAGGGAGCAACCGAGCCCCGCGATTGCAGCTCGGACCGAAGGCTGAGCGGCGCTCCGGCGCTGGCAGCCCGCTGGGGCTTCACAAAGGGACCTGTTGCAGGGCACCCTGTCTGACTTACCTGGCCCGCTGCTTGTAAATGCTGAACGCAGAACATTTATTTCCTCGCTGCACTTTGAAAATGCTGATTTCATTTTTCCCCTTTCAAACTCTGTGAGCATCTGTCATTGGGGCAGTGAATATATGGCTTATTTATCATACGTTCCAGTGATGCCATTGGAGAACCTCGGCCCTATGCTCAGAAGAGGTAAATCTCTGTGCCATATGAAATACAGAGAGGTTTTGGGGGAGGCAGTGCAAGGAATCCCTCTGGCTCGTTCCATGGGCTCACATCAGGTGCCCGGTGCTCACCCACAGAGGCCAGGATCTGCACAGCTGCATGCAGCCCAGCTGTGCACACATCTGGTGCTCAGCACTGGCTTTGGGGACCCTGAAATGATGCCCGAGGTCACCACGAGGCTGCTGGCCCACCGCCCTCTGTGGTCCTACTTCCCCAGGGCTTCAGCTGTTGGTGCATTGAGCAGTGCAGCACTGTGGGACAGGAACTGTGCATGGGGGCACAGCTGCATGGGGCCATGCCCTCACAGACCCACACTAAAGGCAGGTCACTTTCTGTTGAGCACCAGTGAAAAAATAAGGGCTTTGTTTAAACATAGAGGGTCTGTGTTTCAGCTGGTCTAAATCAGCCAACCTCCATGGAGTCAAACATGCAGAGATTGTAGGTCTGGCCCACTGTTTTAACCAAATGTATGCTCTTTAAACCACAGCAAATGATTCTGTGGTGCCTGGGGGAAAGGAGACTCACTCCTTGAGAACATCCCATAAAACACCATCTTCCCTCTCCTTCATCCACCAGCTCTCTCCTGCACAAAGCTGATCACACACGCTGACACAGCGGCTCTGTTTTCCTGGTGGGATGAGAGGTCAAGGTAGCAAGTACTAATTAAACATCATAACAGCACATTGAAACTTGGTGCTTACCAGCTCCTGTGTCTGAACCCATGGAAGGCTGAGGATCCGGTGTTCCTCCAGCCACAGAGGAGACTTCTCCTTGCCTGGAGAGAAGTGCCAAGGAGAATTAGATGCTTTGGGGTCTTTACGCCAGAGGAGGTGACCTCACCTGATGGCTCAGGTCCTGGAGCAGCTGGGCTGGGTGTTATCATCCTCTTCCCCTCCTGGGTGTGTTGGCATGACATCCATCACCCCTGGGACACAGGGCTGGGAGCTGGCTGTCTTTTAGGCACACAAAGGAGAAGCCCTGTGTGTGTGCAGAGCCCAGTGACCATGCAGGAGGTGTGCAACCCAAGGTGCTGCAGGGCACAGAGGCACATCAGAGCTGTGGTGGAGGAGCTGGGCTGTCAATGTCCATCCTATAGGCGCTGGTCACCAATGCCCAGCCCTCCTCCATCAGCATGAATGCCATTATGGGTAGACAGAGGAAAAATTAAGGGAAAGGGTGGATCAGGTCTTCTCACATCCTCGTATTCAGTGAGTGCTACTGAAGGAACTGCCAGCATCAGCACTGCCAGCCACAGTGCAAGCCCACGTAAAGCCAAATCTGGCTGTTTGGTGCCTCAGGGGGCCATTTAAATCCTGGAATAAAGAGGGACTGGATTTCTTTAACATATGCTCATTCTTGGGCAGTGGAAATACCATGACAAGAATAATTCCTGGCTCATCGTAGCTTTGGTGTTAGCCTCCAGAGGCACTAGGAAAAAAAGCAAGCATTTGCAACTGCAAATATAGATATGGACAGAAGCATAATGATAGCTAGAGTTATTTGGATTACTTGGAAACTACTCTTTCTTGCAGAAATACAACACCCAGTAGTAATAACCACTACGAGCAGGCACCTTTCATTATTCCCTCATTGCACAGTACTGCAAATCCTCACTGCCTGTGCTAGGTGAAGAGACCTTCCTATCCCCAGCTGTACCAGACACAGCCTTCACCCACTGCCGACCTCAGGTCCTCATGGGACAGACAAGGGGTAGAAAACCTCTGAGTATGTCAGGGTTCAACAGTTGGGTGGGGGAGTGCTGCTGCTTGGGAGGGAAGTTTGCACTTCAGTGATGTGGGTAGGAGCCATCTCTCCCCTCCCAAGGCCCTGCACTTGCCCCCTAACTCCAACCTTAATCCTAACCAAAGCTGACCCTCCTGCAGCCCTGCTGGGAGCATACAGTGGCTCAGAGGGCTCTGCTGGAGGCCCGTGCTCACTGTGCAGCTGGGGATGCTGTCCATGGATGGGGCATCATTTATCAGCCCCAGATGTCAGCAGAGAAGTGCTGCTGGGCACACCCTGCTGCCAGGGCTCATCAGGATGTGGGGGAGCAGTGTCTGGGGCAGAGGCAAACCTGAGCTCTCCTATCTCAGGGACAGCTGTGACTCTGCAGACAGCGTCTTTCCACGTTGCTTGGAAAAGCAATGAGAAGTTGGTAAACACCAGCTGTTCTGCCGAGAAAGGCTGGGTAAAGTATGTAAGCTGGGCGATTTAGATTAAAAATCAGTTATTTACACAGCAACCTGCGTTTTTTGTTTGGTGATAATTGGGATCATAAATATGCACGCTGGGTGGTGTGCTTGAGGTTGGTGCCGGATCCTGCACAGCAGCCAGGAGTCACTCACTGTGACTGCACGTCCTTGGGTAAAGCCGCGGTCCTCCGTACGGTGGCAAGGCAGGCAGGGTGCAGCAATGCTCCCAGCTCTCCTCACGGCTCCCCAGCTCAGCATGGTGTCCCACCAGCCCTGGCTCCAAACTGGGAGGAAACCCGGCAGCACGAGGCTCCCTTGTCACAGCACGGAGACAACTGTAGGAAACCACGCGAGCGCCAACAAGTCTCGTCACACTGCAGGGAGTAGAGAGGAAAAACAGATCAGGATTTGGCTGCCACAGAGCCTGCTGGGATGCAGTCCAGGAACTGGGATGAACGCATAGCAATTAGCCCCTGAGCACCAGAGAGGTTCTGGAGAAAGGAAGAATAAATTCTTACTTAACCAGCACACAAAGGGGCTTTGGTTATGGAGTGGATTGTCACGGAGGGCTACTTTAATTTTGTTTCTTTTTCTTCTTTTCCTTTGCACCTGCTCTAACAGTGGCATTGGGACCACAAAAGAACACACGGACACACAGGGAGCAATGCTGCAGCACTGATGGCACTCAAGTTTAATTCTGCTTGAGGCACCTCCAGCTCCTTGCAGCTGGTTTTCCACTTGCAGCATGACCTTCCCCCATTGCTGCCCAAGACTTAAGTCATGCTTGATCTCAAAGTATTAGTATAATACCCCAACCCATTCACACTTGGGTAGGCTGTGCTGGAGCATTGCTGAAGTGCAAGGCACTTGCAGGGACACTGTGTGTTCCTCCTGGTGACAGCACAGCCAAACTCAATGAGAATATCATTGCCTTTGGACTCATCTCGCTGACCTCTGAGGCCATCATCCATCATCTATCTATGCTGCAAGGTATTTTGTACTACAGAAGCTCCGGTCTTTGAGGGTGGCAGGACATGTCCTGGCATGTAGCACTTCTCTACCAGCTCTGTTTTCCTTTGGCACACTGCTGAACTCCTACCTAAAGTTTGGGATCCCCATCTTCTCCTCTCAAATCTCTCAGATCTTCTTGGCAGTTCTCAAGAAGCAAGGGCATTTCTCCCATCATGATCAGCTAGTAGCCATGAGCCCCTGCAGGCTGTTGTTTAGGGTGGTTTGTTCTCAGATTCTTTCCAATCCTGCCTTGAATACTTCTCATAACTACTTTTTGGCTGCCATCTCTGGCTGTGCTTCCAGTGCTCTTCTTGGACTGGAAATCTCTTGATCTTGCCTATCTGTTGTGTTTTCATGCAGGAAGAACACAGATAAAGAGACACTTAGGCAAGAATGTCTCTTAGATACTTAAAAACCCAAACGGTCTCTGAATGGATGTATGGCCATTTGCATTTGCTGTTGGCAGGAAGGCTGTTGCCTTTGGAAGCCAGCAGGTGTCCCTTGGATGGAGCTGCAATCATTGGACATCTCATGGAGCTTTAATCCAAGCCAAAAATCTGCTCCTGCCTCTCCTTGAAGGGCTGTGGCGGGCAGTGCTCCAGTGCCCAGCCCCAGAAACTCACCTACATGATGCTGTCCTGGAGCCTGGCTGCTGCTGGCAGCTCTCTTCTGTTTGCACCTCATCCTGATTTTGTGACCCTGCCTCTGCTTGGTGGAGAAGGAAACACCACAGGAAGGACTGCGTGGTGGCTCTGCATCTCTGTGGGCTTCCCTTAGGGCTGATCTGCACAGAGATACCTTTAACTCATCTGGACCTTCATTTCTCTCTGCAAATGCTCGTCACCTGCAGTGCCACCTGTGGGCACAACCCAAAACCCTCAGTCATGCCTGTGACAGGTTAGCTCTCTCCTTTGCTTTTCTGCTCTGCAGGCTTCAGGTTAACAATTCATCTTGTTGTGCTGTCTGTCCAGGCACCACACCATATGCACATCATTTTCTGTTGTCATGTTTTCCCCCGGCACCACCCACAGGCCTGTCTTTGCAGTTACCTTTCTCGTCTGCCTTTTATCTCTGCAGAGTCTCCTGGATGC
>JAOWBP010004313.1:7569826-7587259 GCA_028571105.1 Tragopan temminckii
GGGACTGGGTTAGGTGAGGTTGCAGGGGAGGTTTTCAGGAAGAAGCAGAGGTTTGAGGACTTCTGAAAGGCCTGCTTATGCCTTGGCACTGTAGGTGGGGAGTGATGCTGGGTTTATACCTGTGGAAATGGGGGTGAGACCCTTTTTGGATGTGACAGCCCATCCCAACCAGCAGCCAGTTCCCCTGAGGGACACTTCTCTGCAGCTGGGCTGAAGTCCCCACACCAGAGTTTTGCTGTTCCAAAAGATCCTGGGAAAAGCTGTGGCCGATGAATTGCTGCTATGGAAAGTAATCCCTTCAGCCTGGCAGAATCTCTGTTTATCTGTTAGTGCCTAACACTACTGTTTGCAGGAGATGGTCTTGCTGTGGCAGGGTTATGCTCTCACCAGGTTAAATTACTCAGCTATTGACTGCGTTCATTAGTCAGATACTGACTCACCGTGATGAAGAAAATGAGGAGTACCACAGCATTACTTTATTACTCAGTCTGCTGAAAGAAAACGGCTCCCTTTTCACTTCTCACCAAGAAGTTGAGTATTCAAAAGATCAGAAGTACGTCTCAGCATGAATCAGCCAGGAGATGTATATGTAAGATCAAACGGATTGTCAATCCAATTAACAGCCTGGGTTCCTGCAGGGGTAGGTGTTTTACTTACATACTCTATTCAGTGTTTCATCTCCATGTCCCAGCCCCTCTGCAAGCCTTTCTTCTCAGGCCTTCTTTCCCATTTTCCTGCTGTCACAGACATCTCTCGGCTCCCAGGAGCAGCTCTGTAACCAACAGTGTAAATTCCTTTTTCTCTCCTTCCCAAGAGATGCTACTTTTATTTATCTTTTTTCCTTTTTAGGAAAGGATTAAGGATTAATTAAACCTACCTAATTTTCTCGTTGCTGCTGCCTGCTCAGATCAGAGGGAGGAAGCTTGGTGTGTTGGGCAGCAGCAGGGAGCTGGACCCCGGTTTCACCCACATGAATACCCTATCAGTGCATGTGGGTCTAAGAGAAACAGCACTGAAGGAATGAATAGTGATGAGACTGTTCTTTTACTGGACTTTCTGGAAATGCCCATGTGCCCCATGTACAATTAGCATAGCCAGCAGCAGGAAGAAGTAAGCCAGGAGGACTTACCAAACATCTGAGAGCTCTGAGCACACAAATCTCCTTTGCACGGGCTTTTACCCTCTGAATTCCTGCCCAATGGGAGATAGAAAACACCCCAGTGCTGCTGCCCAGGGTCCTCCCTGAACAAGGAAGATACAGCTTGTAGGAGAGGACGACTTGACACCTCTGTTGTGTTGAAGCCAGTGCCTCCAACAGTGGCACCTGATGTCCCAGAGGAAGATGGAGAATACAGAAAGCAAGCCCTGGTTGAGTGCACAAGGTTTTCCTGTTCTTCAGCCAAGTTAATAATAGAGCAGGGTTCAAACCAAGAGAGCTATGTTGTATTTTAAGGTGATCACAATTCCTTCAGGGGAGCCAAGAGAATACACACAGCTGGCTGGTGCACTGGCAGTGGGATGGCTGCAGAAAGCAGTACTGGAGGAGGAAAGCCCCTCTTGCATTGCTCTCTGATACCCTCATCTGGTTCAATCTGGGACCTCCACCTGTCAATTAACCAGGACAGGCCTTCATCAGCATTTAGGATGAATGCGTGGAGCTCAGGATCAGAATTGGTGAAGCTGTCATAAGAGGGGAATATGAAATGTCCCTGTGAGACACGTGTTATGGATGGATGGAGACTGTTTCTTCTCATCAACCATATAAAAGATTACAGAGATCAGTGTTAAGTTGTAAGGCTCCTGCTGCTGTGACAAAATGGAGGTTGGGCTTTAAGGAAATATATCCCTATGTGAGAAGGAGAGAAGGAAGGAAGCTCCTGGATGCAGCTCAGGCAGTTGCTCCATGAGGCAGCTAGAGAGTGCTGAGCTAACAGACTTTAGAAACGTTTTCTTCCTTCAAAGTTACGCAGTCAAGTGGTTTCCTATTAAAAGTCATCGCAAAGACGTTGCCCTGAGGTTCACATGGTGTCACCCAGTTGGCTCTGCAGTCCCCAGCTGTGCTGTGGTGATGCTCTGGTACATTCTGTAATTGCTAATCAGCTCTATACATGCACAACCGCCCCAAGAATCGATGCTTAAATAAACACTGGGAATTATGAGCTAATGAAATGGGCGTTCATTTCTATTCTGGGGCCACTTGTTCTCTTGTTCCTCTAAAGTATGCTGGGTTTGCACGCTGAAGTTGCAAATCCCAGCTCTGCATTTGCTGAAATCTGTCCTACGATACTGGCAGTGGCATCTTGCAGAAAAACACATCGGCTCCTACTGAACCACCACTGCATCAGTTCACAGCTATGAGGCTTTGGGGTTGTGCTGGCCACTATTCTTTATGAAGACCACGCTTTCTGAGGCCTCAGGCAGAATGAGGGCTTCAGGTGGCAGAAGATGCGGTGGGATGAAAACAATGCTTATTGAAAGCTCTCCAGGGACTTGTCCTGCTGGTGTGTCTTTATGAAGGATGTCAGCTTTGGAGCTCTCCTGGCAGCTCTGGGTGCCACCACACAATCTGGATCCCATCAACAAGAAAAAACACTCCCAAATGTTCCTTTGCTGAATTCCTTGGACTGTGCAGACTGTCCCTTTTCAGGCAAGTTCCGTGACCCTAAACACCCTCTTTCCCTGCTCCCCTCTTTCATGTCTATCTGGGGGCCATGTCTCTGTCCTACCCTGGTGTGGATGCTTCCCGTAGTGATGCTCAGGGAGCTCAGCCCTGCACCTTTCGGCCATCTCAGGTTTGCTGCAGAATTGCCATTACTGTCCCAGTTGCTGTTGCTTGATGTGTCCCAAGCTCCTTGCCGTGCTCCATTCACGCAGAGGGGCTCCCGGGCAGTCTTCCTACCCCCTCCTGTGGCAGCATGGCTGCTAAGCCCCTTTCTTCATAGCCAGCTCGCTCCCCTGCTTGTTGGGCACACCAACCCTTCCTGCCCTCCAGCACGCCCCAGAAATAGCGCTGAGCTCCCACTGTGCATGGCTGCAACAGCGACAGGTGCTGTGCTGGGCTGTGTGGGTGCTGCGTCCCACGGCCTCGGGGCCGTGCCTGGGCTGTTAGCACAAAGCTGGGGTGTGATGTGTGTGCCCAGCTTGTCCACGTTTAGAAGAGTGGCCCAGGTCTGTCCTCCTCTTCACTGCAGCTGCGCCTCCAGCATTGCCCAGGGCAACCCCAGGAAAAATAATCCACACGTGGGTTAAAGCACCAGGGAGCACAGAATGAAATCCATCAAGGATCAACGTAATCTGTGCCTGCAGAAAGCTGACAGCTGAAAGCAAGCTTTGGGAAACCACTCCATGTCTGCATGGTACCAACACAGAGAAGTGTTCACCCACAGCTGCAGGACGGAGAGCTGGAGGTTCGTTTAGCTGCATATAGCCACAAATTTGGGGATGAAAGAGTTCAATTCCATCAAAACCATCTCTTTTTCTCAAAAATTACATTTATGGTTACACTTCTACCAAGGATCTCTGCAACACAGCAGCCTTCATTTTGTTCATGCACTCACTTTGCTTTGTTTTTGATGATAAAAGAAAACTGAAAAGTTTAATTTCCTCTTTGTTTGCTTTGTCCCTGGATGCACTCATCCAGGCGGTGCTGAGGGTGCTCTCTTTCTTCCCCTCACCTTTCCTTGTTCTTTTAAAATCTGCCCCAAGGGAAGGAGTGTAGAAGGACGCGGGTTGGGTGCACTCTGCTTGGTGCCCTGATGGAGCTGTGGTTTGTTTCTTTCAAGAAAGAACCGTCTGAAATGATCTCTCAAAGATGGCAAATATTCACTTAAAGGAAAAAAAAAACCCAACAACTTTCCCATAATGTCTCCAGCCCTCCCACCGGATTGAGAGGGTACTGAATGAGGATTTACCCACAAACAAAACCCATCGGCATCCCCTCACAGTCAGGCTTAGCAGCAACATAATTAATGGTAAATAATTGCATTAGACACTTTTCTAGTCCTTCAGTTTGAAGTCACAGCAGTCTTTAGAGAAGCAGCTTTGATAAATCAGCCCTGGTGGCTGTAATGCCCAGAAACATTTAACGGTTATTTTTTGTGCTTTAATTACCATCATTTCCATTTCAGTACCACCCCATCTTCCTGCTTTTTGTTTCCTGCTGTCAGATCACAGCCCAGTCTGTGCAGATCCACATTTTCATTACGAATTTCACTGACAGACACACACAAAAAGAAAAGCAGACAAACAGCCCAGCCCCATCCCTCCCCCAAAGCCAGCCCTGGCACACCAGGACCATGCAGCTGAGGAGTGAGCCTTCATCAGATCCCATGGAGACCAAAACGGAGTGGGCTGTGATTTCTATGTTCTCCCATAACAATCCAAATGAAGGTAAACTGCGCACACGAAGTTACTGAATGCAAAGCTTTTATTAACAGGTTTATATTTGCAAGCTTTAAGGCTCTCATCTGCTGCAAGAAGTGATGGTGCAAAAGCCTTGAAGAGCAAACTGGAAGGGAGCAAGGAGAAACCCACAGCCTGGAGTGGGCAGAAAGGGGTTGTTCGATTCCTGCAAGGATTAAGGCAGCTCCTAAAGCAGCCCCATTCAGGCTGCAGCGACTACGAGTGCTGACATCACAGCTTAACAGGGCTTTTTACCAGCAGCTTGAGAAAACAATTGGACATGCTGCTCTTGAGAGGCTTAAGCTGCCATAATTCATGTTCATACCTCTAACCATGAAAGGATGAAGAGAAGGTTTATTGCAGCGATGTGCCGCAATAATCTCTTTGCGGCTCTTTTCTCAGGATTGCTTTAAAGCTTTAGGAACTTCGGAGAGTTATTTGGATACATCATGAGATGTCTGGAGGCAGTGGAGTTGTGTTTTGTGGAAAACAAGGCTCGCAATTTATTCAGTCCAACCCCGCCAGAGTGACCCCAGAGCCCAGTAAATCAAGATGCAAAGCCTGGAAAATGGGGGGAACGCATCCTGTCTGCTTGCTGGATCCATGTAGACCTGCAGTGCAGATACTGCCTGAAGCTCCACACTCACTGACACAGAGCACAGCCACAGTCTCCAACATCTTTATTCATTCAGGCCCTCCAATGTTTTAAATTGGGATGATTAATTATCTAATCATGAATTCTGTTGGAAATGTGTTATTTTGATTCTTTCAGCGCGCAGGGACCAAAAGCTTCTCCTGGCAATTGCTTCCTAAAAGCTGCAATGTTGTCACTGCCACCTTGCCCCACATCACCAGGAGAGAACAGCCAGCAGTGGAGAGGGGGAATTAAGAAGCCTGATGCTGTATCACTGATCTGATGGCTGTGCACAGCACGAGCCCTTGGGACCACACACTGCCAAGTGAATGGGAGCCTCCAGATTCCTTTATTATCATCCTGTGAAACCCCCGGGGAGTCTCAGCATCGCCTTTCATCTGCCTTGTTCTCTTCTCCTAGGTTTCCTTGACCTGTTCTGTTCTGTGCCACAGCAGCTGCAGAACTGGTACCGATGGTCGCTCTGCTCCCCTCTAGCCATGTGCCACAGCCCCATCCCCAGGAGATATTGCAACCTGCCTCACATCAGCGAACTCCCCCAGAACCCCAGCTGCAGTGCACTTCATGCTGTGATTTTCCTCCCCATGACCTGTCCATTGCATGGCAAATTTCAACCCCCCCAGCCCAGCGCGGTCCCTTCCTCCAGCACAGCTCGATGAATAGCACAATAAAGGAGAGTGGGAAGAGGAGAGCTTTTCATTCTTTATTGGTAGGAACAATCTGTTCAGTGAGAACAGAGCTCTCACGATCACAATGGTGCTCCAGCTGAGTGCGGTACACGCGCTCCCCCAGCACTGAGGGTTCTGCAGAGATGGAGAGGCTGCTGTGTGCTCTCCCCAGCATTTGCTGCCTGTGGGATGGGAGCTGCTCACTGCTGACACTGGTATGGATAAGTCGCAGCCTTTGCCCCTCTCCTGCACCGCACGTGCTGTGCAAGGAGGTGCAGAACAGCTCCATACTGCTGTGGGTTCTGACTGCTCTGCTTGTGGGTGCGGATCTCTGACAACTCCCTCTCCACCGATTAATGACAAGTGGGCTCATACCGTGCTGAGCCGCAGGAGGGACAGAGCAGCAGCAGCAGCCTGGGAGCTCCTTGGAAACAGGAGGAGCACTGCTCAGGGGGCAGAGCTCACCCAGTGAGCAGTGGGTGTTTGCAGAGCATCACTGGGAATAATGGAATGAAGATTTCAGGAGGAAGTGCAGGTGCAATGCTAATAGCAGCTCTTGACTTGGACTACAGGACGGTCTCCCAGAGGAAAGCACAATAACCCTGGTGTTAGGGCGTTTAAAAATAGGCTGTAATGTAATTCGTGGTACAAGCCCGAAGGTCCATAGGCAGATGGATTTGTAATTTGTCTCTTCCATCTCCAACAACTCTTCAAGGAAGCACTCAGCAATCAGCAGGTCACTGCTTTGGGCCACGCTGGCAAATTATCAGAGCAAGTGGATCCATTTCTCTTATTGCAAACTGCACATGAGAGGCTTCGTGAGAAAAAGACCTGCTGAGATCCCACGCGTGTCTCTAACCTGAATGCTAATCCCAAGGGCAGTGCTTCCAGTACATAATATGTGACTGAAGTCAGCTGGGAATCTTCTGAGGAAACCGGTTTGGGTTGGGATATGTTTCCATGCAGCAGCTGCACAGGTTGGGACAAAGCCTTGGTGGGAATGGGGCAGGGAAAGGAGGGCATGGGGCAAGGTGCAAAGCTGGGAGCAGTGGGAGCAGCAGGGCAGAGCCCCACACTCAGAGACACAGCTGCTCCACCAGCAGGGAGCAGATGGGGAGACTGCAACATTGCAGCTGGGAAGGCAGGATCTGGGCATGGAGGAAGAGTGAGGAGAGATGTGCACTGCACAGCCTTGGCTGCATGCAGGAAATCTGGCTGGAAGAGCTCTGCAGAGATTCCATACAGCTTCCTGCTGTCCTTCACAGCAGAGTCCGTCCTGCCTGTTCTTAATTCTCCAAAGACCAAAAGTTGTGTTCACCCCAGGCGATACATTCCTGTTTTACTGGCAGCCTTCTCCTCCTGCCCCACAGGTATATGCTTCCACAGCCCATGTGCATGCCTGGGTCTGGCCTGACCAAGGCATTTCCCGCTGCCATGCCTCACCCACACAAACCCAATTGTCCCTGCACGTGCAAGACCCACTGCATGCCTTTGCTGAGCCCCGCACTCCTGGGCAGGCTGCTTTGTGCAGCTCTACAGCCAGTCCCAAGGGGAGGGCAGGTGTCCGTCTGTCTGTCTGTCCGCTCCCATCTCGCAGGGGCACGGCACACGCTCCCTCTCTGTGTCCTCGCCTGTTAGCAGCACTGCATCAAGCAGCAAGGGCATCAATAAATAAATAAATACGACTTCAGAAGGGGAAGGGCTCAGAAGGTGGAAGCCTGGCACAGCTGCTCAGGGATGGGGCTCCTGCCTTGGGTCGGTGCTGGCATGTTGTGCCTGGGCCTGCAAGAGATGCTCAGTGACCAGAGAGCTGCAGCTTGCCAGCTGGGCACACCAGTCTGTGCCTGGGATGCCATCTGCAATGAAGATGCAAGTTTCCCTATGGTTTTGAACCATTTTTTTCTACGATTTCCTGCCTGAGCCTATGCTGCTCCCTGTGTCTCTGTTCCTTTCTCTGCTGAGTGAGTTCTTAAAATTCCACAAACAGGAGCTAAACGTGCAGCACACTCATTTCAACAGTTACAACACAGAGCCAGATGCTCTATGTGATTTTGGCTCTTGGATGTTAAAACTTGGCTCCCAAAAGTGGCTGGTCATGCTAGCATGTGACTGCTTGCAAGGATTGCCAGGCTCAAGCCTTTCTCCTGTCCAAAGTCCAGGCTTTGCAGTTCCAGATCTGTTGGGATAAGGAGTGAATGAAGTCCAGGTTATGTTTGCGCTGCTCAGTGTCAGCCCCATCTGACAGCAGCATGCTGCACTGAGCAGGTTTTGCGCTGTGCAAACCTCCTGCTGTCCCATATCCAGTACGTGTAGGGCTAAAAAGAAAAAGAGGTAGACAGAGCAGATACCAGAAGCATAAATGAGCACAGTATAAACCAAAGCAATTTCCCGTGCTCCTCCTCCCTGACTTGGTCAGGTTCTTGTTCCACCTGCAGCCCCAGGCAGCACGACACAGGACCTTGCTGGGACTCCTCTGGCCCAGCCACTGCATGCAGCCACGTGGTCCTGCTACCCTGCGCTTCTGGAAGCTCTTGCCAAGGATGCTGTGCCAGGAAAACCCCACAGTACTTCTGTGATCATTTGGCCATTCACCTCCTTCAGCTCACAGCATCTTTCCAGAGCTGGTTTCCTGCGCAGTGACTCCTGCAGACTGCCTCTCAGTGCTGATTCCCCATCTGTGCTCTCCAGCGCTTGAAGTGCTGGCAGAACCCTTCCTGGTCCTCTGAATCCTTCATCAGCTTCTTTTTCAGGTGATGCACGATGGGCTATGGGCTGAGATGAAGACATTTGCCAAGGCAATCACTTCCCAAGCAACCCTGGGCTCAGAGAAGCGTGGCTGTGCTTCTACTCCATCTCTTCAGAGCCCTCATGAGCTCAGGGTGGTGAGGAAGAGAGGTTAGCCTTCAGCTCTCCACCATTCCTGGACACCCAGGGATCTCTGTGCAAGAGAGAAAGAAAAAAATGCATCAGGTTTCTGCAGATTTTCCTACTAAAAAGCAGAAGAGTGCTTCTTTGCATGAAATAATTAGAATAAACAGATGCACACTTGGACCTGCTGGCCAGAAGATGAGAATATATTTCCTTCTGGTTTTATATCTGTGAATCTACAAAAAGGAAGGAACAGACCCTTTTCTTGATGGCAGAGATACCTGAATGACTGACGTGTTAGATGGAAAAATGGGAAATTAATCTTGAGATAGAGAAAGGAACAAGTACTAGATATGCCTGTGCTTTTGTTTATTGGAAAGTGATATTTTAATGTGATATTTTAACAAGTACACATTGAAGATTGTGGTCTGTGCGGATGTAGGGGGAAAAACAGCAGTGACAAACAGAATGGATCTGGAGGAAGGAAGAGAAAACATTTCTGTTCTCTGGGAACACAATGCCTCTCAGAAGAACTCTGGGTATCCAAACTGAAGCTGTGCTCCTTGTGCAAATGGGAGCTGAAGTTTCAAGTGAGAGGGTTGCTTTGCAGTAGTATCAGTTGCCAGCATCTTTGAAAAAATATTCATGCTCCATCTGCCCTGCCATGTTGTTTGGGGGATGCACAACCAGGCATGTTAGGGTATAGTACTTAAGAAAGCACAGTCATGCCCTGAGCAGAAAATCAAGCTCTGGAGAATTTCTTAATGACAGTTTGTTGCTTTGCACCAGAGAAGGAACCAAAGTCTTTCACTTTTTATGTTTCCCACTTCTAAAAAAGCTCTGTAAGCTGCAGTGACTTCTGCTGGTACAGTTAGTGCAGTGAAGTGTGAGCTGAGGCTGGCAATCATTAAACACCCAGGTAAGGAGAAACCGATTTGCTAAATCAGCTGCAATTAGATGATTTGGATAATTGCTACCATTGGGCTTTGCATACAGGCTGCTGCAGGCTATCAGAGACAAAGGGTGCCACAGTTGGGACCCAGAAATCTTCCAAATCTCTTTAGAAAATCCCAGAGATTTCCCATGTGGAATAACAGCATTTCCACAACTCCAATGATTTCAGAGGAGGTTCAGGTTGCATATTAGGAAAATACTCTCAGAAATAGTGGTCGGGCACTGGCACAGCTGCCCAGTGAGGTGGTGGGGTCACCGTTCCTGGAGGTGCTCAAGAGCTGTGGAGATGTGGCACTGAGGGACGTGGTCACTGGGCATGGTGGGGTGGGTTGGGACTGGACCTGATGATCTTAGAGGTCTTAATGATTCTCTGATTTCCACAGACAGCAGCCCCATAGTCGCTCAGTATGGGACCAAGGACTGACAGGAAAGGGAACTATACCTAAATATGAAGTCACAACGAGGAAATCAGAGATGTTCTGCGATATGGTATGAGTTTTTCCAGAACAGAACTAGGGAAGCTTCTCTGCCCTTTTCATCAGCTTGAAACCGAGGGGCTCTTCTTCGACTATCCTATAGATGGAGCTTGTAAGCTTACCAGGAAACCTGAACCAAGCTGACAGCTCCGAGGGCAAAGCCACTGCTACAGAGTTCATCTGGAAAAGAAGAGGGAGTTCTCTGAACAAGTTGCATATCTACATCCAGGAAAGACACCCATGGAGCACAGCGAGGCTTTCTGCATTCCACAGCCACCGTGATTTAAGTGCCTCCTTTCCCCATGGGAAGGGCTCTGTGCCTTGCAGCAGGGATAACTGCCCTCCTCCTCAGCCCAGCCCCAGATATCCTGACTGGATTCTTGCCCAGAATCCAAAAGAAAGCAATCTTTCTTGATATCTAGATATTTCTAAAATTACTATTGTAATTAGTGACTGTCTGGTATTCCAAATCCAAGCCAAGCTGATTAGTTTTGATAGGATGCAGGAGCCTAATGCCCTCTTCCTGCTGCCCCATTGGATGAGCTTTGCTTTCAAGTTCAGGTTCCTATGGCAACAACCAGAGTTTTGTGTCAGGACTGGTAAACTCTGCAGCTTCCAGCCAGTGGTCCCCTCGGCTCAGTTATCAAGAACAAGGAGAGCAGGACAACCTAGGCCATGTGGGTTCCTACCCAAGCTCAGCCCAAGCTGTGGTGAAGATACAGTTCATCTTCACCAACAAAATGCCAGTGAAATCAGCAGAGTTTGTCTCTATTGCCGTATACAGAGCAAAACGTGGTTCAATTCCATAGTGCCAGGACATGCTGAGCCCCACTACTATGCTCTGGGTCTGGTCTATATCAGCAGCAACATTCTGAAGCCAAGAGGGTCTAGCTTTCCTTTACACTGCAATTACAGTGCTGACGTCAGTGGAGTGACTTCAGATTTATGCCAGTGTTGCTGAGAATGGAGTTAAACCTCACTGATTTACATCACTGTAAAACTGATACATAAGGGGAACTAGGTTTGCAGACACATCCCTGGCCAGGCACTGACAGAAGACAGGGCTAGCTACCCAAATAACTGCATACCCTGAAGAATCCTTATTTATGGCCTCTGAATGTGTGCGTATACATAGAAGGGAGGTTTGGAAGATGGCAATTAAAATAAACAGCAGATCACTTCTCCTAAACATCTGCCTCATAAAAGCAGAAAATCAGATGTTGCCCTGGAACGCTTGCTATTTGCTGCTCCGGGTAACGCAGAGGGAGCACAGCGCGCCTGACCTCTTCCAACATTTCCTCTGCCCTGAATTCCTCCAGGTTCACAAGTCAAAACATCACTTTCAAAACAGAAGTCGCCCAAAGAAGCCTTGTGGTCTCTGCTGTTGACTGTTGGGAAGCTTGGATGCGCTCACAGATCAGACATCAGGAGAGAGTGGACCACCTGCATCCCACAAAGCAATGACTGCATGGAGCTGGGCCACAGGCCAAGTGTGTGCAACTTGCAAACTAACAGCCAGCGGGACATCACTTCTTTACATGCCAGAGGTGTTCAAGAAACGATTAGATGTTGTACTGAGAGACCTGGTTTAGTGGAAAATACTAGCGATGGATGGATGGTTGGACGAGATGATCTTAGAGGGCTCTGTACTTAAATTGCACAAGGTGATGCTCTGGGTGACATGGTGATACCACTTGTCTTTGTTTCATTGCAGGGCTCTGATGCAGCATCTTCCCACCACAGAGTTCACCCACAACTCCCAGATACAAGTGGCAGCTTTTACCTGGCAGTGGCTCTGAACATTTCACAGTGAATCTGTCAGCTCAGGATTCATTATTACTCAAAAGTATTTGGCCACTGCCATTCTCCCCTGCACTGGTCTGTGCTTGTTTTGTACTCATTCCCCGTGAGCTCTCCTGAGGCAGGGATCCAGCAGCCAACACAACCAAGCATCAATACAACTTCCCGGTCAGCGTCAGCCCTTAGCACTGATTTAACTTCACATCTCCACTTTTTGGTTGTTGTCAGAGTTCTCTCAGTCCTCTTTGTCCCGTAAGCCTGGTTGGAGAACACAGATCTCCCATCACAGAGATGGCACCCAAATCTTCCAGGCTCTCCGGGAAGGTCACTGGCTCTTTGACTGATGCCAATGGCAGTCCATCCAATAAAACCCAGACCTGGAGCCTCAGTTACTTTAGTGAGAAACTTTAGAAAATGCCCACATCAAACTTTACATTTGAAGGACTCCCCTTTTTTCCTGACAGTTGGTCAATCATTAAAGTAACTCTGGAAAGCAGCCAGAATGTGGAACAGCTGAAAAGCAACAGGATTTTAAAAGCTGTGTTGTTTCTCTCTCTTGTTTGCTTGCTCCAGCTTTTCTGAGGAGCTCTGTTTGCCTCTTTTTTGATTTTTGGGGCAGTTGGAAGGAGATTATTTGCTTTGCAATCACTGAGCAGATTGCAGGCAGTTCCCAACAGAGCAGCAATTCTCTTTGAAACTATTAAACTGAACTCTAAAAACTTGCAGTCCCCCAGCAGGAACTCCTGACTGTCAGAGAGCTGGGAGCTGGTGCAATGTTTTCCTGGGGAGTTCATTTTTCGACAAGTAGTGGTTTTCCTCCCTATATTTTCCTGACTGTAGAACAATGTGCTACAGCATGTGTGTCCGACTCCACACCACTGTCAGACTTCACTCAAATGTTGCAACCGTGACACAAACCATCATTAGGGCAAGAAAGAGGATTATACAAAGAGAAGACACTTTCAGAAGCATTAATGGGAGAGGCTGACTCTGAAACACAGTATTGCATGCACACATCGGGTAAGGCAAATGATTCTTCACTGCTGGAAGCACTGCTACAAGACTCAGTGCAACACCACCACGGACAGGCACTCAGCCCACACTGACCTGGTAATGCTCAGCACCTCGCTGCTGTGTAGGGCTGAATGTGTTCCCATTCTGGCCAAGTGTAAATTCCATGCATGTGGGATCTCAGTGTGCTCCTGAGGTGCAGAAAGACGATTTCACAACGATGCAAGAAAAAAAAAAAGCCACAAAACACATCCTTTTGATGTTCTGCAAGCGTGAAGTCATGATAGAGATAAGTGTGCTTTTATAACCAAGGCCTTGCGTGCCAGATAATGCAGGGAATGCTTTCGTCTTGGTTTGTGGCACACCATAATTTCCTCTCCTTGGTGTGATGCCAACTTATACTTGTCCTTAAGCTGGGCTTACACCCAGTTTCCTCTGAGGCTTAAACAAACACAGACTTAAATCAAACAAGTTACAATGAACAGAAAGTCCTTCTCCCCATAGGAACCAAATACTCAAACAGCACTCACTCCTCCGTCTGCTCTGCACTCAGCGCCCCATTGAAGAAAGGTGCTGAGATGGGACCTCAGCTCCCCTCCCAGCCCAAGCCAAGGGCACAGCTCTGAGCAACCAGCTCTTCCTGACCCCGCTTTAGCAGGGGATTGGACTGCATGATCTCCAGAGGTCTCTGCCAGCCCCAACAATTCTGTGATGTGTGAAATACACTGCTGTATGCCAGACTCATGTAACAAAAAAAGACACACATGAAGACACCACTATTTTCCTGCCAGCCAGCTGTAAAGCACCACAGACGAAGTCCTAATTTCCCTTCCCTCTGGGTAGCAGGCTGAGCTGGCAGGGCTGTCAAGCACATTATGTGCCATGTTGGTGTGAAGGGTCACTCCAGGGGAAGTTTCCTTAAGTACTCTTGAGGTTCCCAATGAATTACAACAGCAAGGACCCTACACTAAAGTGTCACTCTTGCATTTAAGTGACAAGGTGCTTGCAACAGGGTCACCAACAGATGAAATAGAAACCCCACCATTGACTTTACTACTAACTTGTTTTCCCCACTAACTCAGAAGTTCTCTATTTTCCTGCTACGCTGTAAGAAGCAAGCTTTAGTGCAAGTTGCTAAGCTGAGGGCAGAGATGCTCTGCTGAGGGCACAGCAGGGCTGTTTCTCAGGTTTGATGAGGTGGGGTCCCACTAAGGGTGGCCACTGCTCAAGGCTCATCCTTCTGAGCTGGCCCAGGGGTGTTTATGGCTGCCAGCCCCAGGACACAGAGGTGGGCCACCATCAAGGGAACCATTAGGACAGAAATTAAGCCCAATGGCTCAAATACTCCAAGGATCTCTGGCAGATCTTGTAAATGCATTTTGAGTGGTCTGTTTAATTGTTTTGTGCAAAATAATCTGATGTCAGGAGGCAGTAAGAAATAAGTTTTACTTTAGAAATTCCACAGTGTCACGGGGCAGCTCTCTGGTAACACACCGAGTGTTGTTTTCTATCACATCAGGAAAGTGGAGACATCCCCCTGTGCTGCCTTATGGCACAAGCAGACACACATGTGAGGGTCCTCCTCAGCTCTTTGGGAGCTCTTTTCCCATTCCTAGACTATTATTCCTGGTAATGAGAGACTGAGCCAGACTCAGAACCCAATACACAATCAGTAAGTCAGATGGAGAGAGAAAGGCACGGGGAAGGAGAAGGTCTGGGTCTTTGCTTCTGATTCACTGGCAAGCACCCAAACCAGCTGTCCTGAGGTCTCTCAGAGCACAGAAATCTCTCCTTTTGGAGGAATTTGGCAGTCACAGCTACACAGGTTGTTGTGATTGAAGTTCTGCCTCATTGAACTGCACATTTCAAGGATAGTTTTCAGACTTGAACAAGGGATGAAGATACAGGTGGCATTCAGGACAGTTGAAACTAGGTAATGCCATGACCCCTTTGCAAACGCTCCTGTAAGTGCTGTGCTGTGAGCTTTTGTGTTGCAGCTGTGGTTCCCTGGGGTAAGAGGCAGAGAGCATGAGGCATGGGGATGGCTTCTCCTCCCTCCCACATGCAGCACTGCAGCCATCCCTCTCTCAGGCATTCCCATGTGAGGCTCCAGAATGGAGAAGCTCTGGTCCACAAGTGGAATGTCTCCAGATGTGGGAAATGGTTTGCAACCTTAACGCCAAATCCTTCATCCTCAGGCAGCCTATGAACCCTGTGCTAGCCCAGGGGCAGTGGGCAGAGAGGTGACACTTCCACCACCTGCAGCTGAGCCCTGCTGAGCTGCAGCACTTGTCTCCCTACAACAGGAGCCCGCAGCCATTGGGGTTTCTTCCCACCTGGTCCTGAAACCAGAAGGGAGGTGGCTGCTGCCTGCATCAGCACTCAAGCATTTCCCTTGCTTTCAGACTGCTGCATTTCACCTGTCCTTAGCTGGGAAAGCTGTGTCTCTCCCACCCAGAGGAGGGGCCAGGATCCAATGGAGGTCAGTCTGCAGCCCAGGGACACTTGTGACTCTGGTTCCCAAATCTCCAGCTGGCTCTCTGCACAGTTTTGACATCTCTGGTGATCTCTGAGCGGTTTATGACTAGTGTGACTAATGAGGTAACACAAAGACTAGTTTAGGCTCACACAGAGACCCAGCGGATGCTACTTCACCTACACATAAAATTCTTTATTAAAGTTTGCTTCCTCTCTCTCTCCTTAGAAGAAGACATTACCCCAAACTACGCATTATTCATCACTTTAATTTCTTGAGATTGGGATGTGGCAGAGGAAAGGGCCCATGAGGGGTGACTGTGGGGGAAAGTTTCTCCTGAGGGGTTCAGATCAGCCCATTGCATTACACAGCTCTGGGTTTGGTATGAGTGCCCAGCATGGCACAGACCCAGAGCAGCAGTTCCTAGATGTGATTTTGGCGATGCACTTTAAAGCACCCGTATTTGGGAAGGAAGGAGGAAGTCACCGCTCTCTGCTCTGTAGACATTCTCCTGCCACGTGATCTCACAAACCACAAAGGGATGTGGGCTGCTGGGGGCAGCTCAGGGACTGCCCAGATCGGGTCTGTTCAGTTCAGGCTGTTTTTGGCCACGCCAAAAGTGTCAAAGAGAAGTTTCCCTCCTGTCTGAGAATCAAAGTAAAAAAGAAAGAGGTGAGATGTTAATGCTTTGGCGGGAAGGAAGTGCCCTCTGTGCTCAGGATGACTGCGAGGCTTGGAAAGGTCAGGGGTTCTTTTTTAGAATCTGAAGTTGTGAAGACATTTGACCTGGCAACATGTGGCTGCTGCCAACGGGACAGAGCTGCAGGGCTCTGCAGGAGTGGGCAGCAAGGAAAGGGGAAAGCAAATGAAAGGGGAAGGAAGAAAGAGAAGTCACAAGGCTTAGAGGTTTTCTTAAGGCGGGTGCTGGGGGACTCGCATCTGAATGCCTGGGGAGAAGGCATTTACGTAACTGTAAGTGATTCAGCACGGAGAAAAGCAGCCAGCCCCTTCCCTCTGTGTCAGCAGCGGCACTGAATGCGCAAATAACACAAAGGGAACACAAACAGCATCACCATCCGTCACAGCTGTCCCACAGGGCACACGTGGCTATGGGGATGGTGAAGGTGGGATCAGCCCGGGCAGCTGCACACATCCCCATCCTGCACAGTACAGCACAGAGCAGCTCTGCCCTGAGCTGCCGTACGCAGCACCAGACACCTCTGCTCCCTTTCCCCTCCTTGTGATTCGTAACGTGGTAAAAAGTAGTGCTGTTTTTCACCACGCAGAAGAGAAACCTTAGAGCAAACAGGTGCACTGCAGTCTGTGCATGTTGGGGTCACACAAACACCTCGAAGTGGCAATCAATCGCGGGTATCTGTTGGTGTTTGGAGGAAGTCCAGCAGCTCTCTCATCCTGTCACATTAGTGAGGAACACGTGAGAAATGCATGGGCAGGGAGAGGGACGGAGTCTCAGCTCTCCTTTATTTCTTTCTTGTGCAACAGATCTCCAGTAACTTTCTCAAAAGCGGCTCAAAATTGCTTTGGGAAATCATCCACATCCACTCCCCATGTGAGTAGATGCAGCTCGATGAGAAGTCGGATTCTTTTTCCCTCATCCTGCTCATCCACATCAAAGGGTGGAGCAGAGAGGTCTGTGCCAGGGCTGATAAACACTCCCAGTCCTTACCTGAAGAAAACACGGAGTCCCACAACGGCTGAGCTCCCACTGTGCGTTGCTGGACATGGCCAGCGGCATCATATCAGGCACAGCACAGTCCTGCAGTGGGCTGGCAAACAGCATGAAGGCCGTGGTCAGGGATCCAGGGTGGAGCAGGCCCTGCATGTGGGTAAATACAGACCTAGCAAGAAGGGCTGTTCTCCCAGAGCCTGGCATTTAGGTGCTGATTGCTCCATAGCAGCCCTCAGGGGTTTTCTGCATTACGTGCTGGCAAAAAACGTCTTAAGCGAATGAGCACGTGGTTGGCATCTGCCATGGAGATATGAAAAGCTTTCCCTGTGAGGTGGAGCTCAGCTTGTTGGTGATCTGATGGTTCCAATCCTGGTGACCTGCTGCACTTGATGGATGCGCCCATCCCTCCAGTGCTCATGCTCATCGTCCAGTACCAG
>JAOWBP010004313.1:7587359-7602086 GCA_028571105.1 Tragopan temminckii
AGTACCAGCAGCTATATCTGTTTTCATCTCGGTTTCCAGCCAGCAAGGCTGAGAGTTCCGAATCTACTGCTTTCCAACACAGTTCTCACTGACACACAACCCCAACAACAAGACCTGTCCTGGTCTCCACAAAGGGAGATGGAAGTAAGACGACCCCTTAAGAAGTTAATGAAAGGAGAGGAAAAGCAAAACCTCCCCAGGAACATGCGGAAATGGCAAGGGCAGAATGCTAAAGGGACACCAGGTTCTATTTTCAGTGGTTTGTTTATTGTAATTTCCCTCCTCTTTAGGAAGGGCCAAATCTTACCTCACAGCACCGTGACCCTGAAGCAAATGCAGGCTGTGCTGTGAAGCCCAGCTGAAACCCGAGAGCCCATTTAAAAATGGCTGGTCCCAAGACTTCTGCAGGAATGACGGTCCTGGTATTTATTTACGAGGGTTCAGGCAGCTCAGCTGCAGCCCTCTGATGGTCTGATATGGAAGGGCTTTCAGGTTTACTGTATTTTAAATAGGTTGCATAGCTATGACAGCACTGAAGTGATGAAATCTGAAGGCCTCCAGCTTCCTATTGGAGACTCACCAGCAGCTGCACGAGGTTGCTGTGTTCCTCCACACCTCACCCCAAGTTATGAGGGCTCGCTGTGACAGCAAGAGGAAAGAGTGGGGTTCACGAGCACAGGAGTTTCCAGAAGTTTCATTGGCTGAAATGGCCAATGAAGAACCAGTGATGTGCAAAGAGAGTGGTTTTCTCTGGCATGGAACTCCAACCAGAGGAAGCCCGCATGGAACTCCTGTAGAACTCTTCATTAACTACTGCAGGTCAAATGAGGATGTCCTTCAGGTAAGAAAGACACACAAAGTGAAATGCATACGTGTTCTCAGCTCTGTTCATCTCACCTTAAACACCAGCCCAGTCTTCTCTCCAGAGAGGTGGGCACCTACTATCCTGCACTGGGCAAACAGCATGAAGATCTGAAGGGTGAGCACAATATACCCATGCATATATTTACACAGAGGAATCCTCTAGAAATGCACAAGAGAATAGAATCAAAGAATCATAAAACAGTTTGAGTTGGAAGGGACCTTTAAAGGTCATCTAGTCCAACTCACTGCCCTGCAGAGAACAGGGACACCTACAGCTCGATGTGTTGTTGCTCTGTAGTTCATGAAATACCGCTGGTATGATACCATTGCAAATGGGAGTCCCATAAAGTTCATACAAGACTGAGCAGTTTAGGACAGGATTCACGATACCTGTTGTAGATCTAGTGAAAATTAAGTGTTTGCTTTAAGATGACCTAATAAGTCTAGTTTCTATTAATTGTTTGATGGTAACAACCAGTCATTTGAACTCCTGGCTAAAATCAGCGGGGATTTCCTCGGGCCATTACTTGGACCTGGTTTTGTCGGTGCTATAATTAGCATGTGTACAGAGAAGCACCCATTAGCATCCACCGACTCCTCTGTCCCCATCTGAATCAGTGTGATGCAATTGCCTCCTTGGCGCTGGCTTCTGTATCACCCACGGAGGAGGAACGTGGCATCCCTGAATGAATCACCACACAAGAAGGGGAAGGAGGAAAGTTCTCTGCAAACATCACCTTTTTGGTAATCAGCTGAAGGAAGGAAATAGGGGGAGGAAACATTAACAAGTACTTGGGGTTAATGAAAAATGGTTTTTGTGGGGGATGCAGTCACTTTTAGGTTGGGCACAATCACACAAAACTCTTTGACAAACACAACAGCTAATGACTTTCTACAGCCCCCCTGGTGATGGCTGCTATCCTGGTGCACGGGGCTGCATCCTGTTCTTCAGGGATCTTGCCCAGACCTGCTTCAGGTGAGATAGAACACAGTGCATCTTCTCTCCAAACACCCTTGAAGAGGATTTGCCCTTCCAGGGCAGGCTCCATTTCAAAGCACGGCGATGTGCAGTGAGTCATTGTGGCTCAGCCTCTAATCTGGTGCCTGAATCACAGATGTTTGCCATTTCAGAACGTGGTGATATTTTCAGCTATTTCTTCCTGCGACTCAACAAGCACCTCACATAAAAGCTTTTGTGCTTCAGATAGGATTGAGGTCTTGGGGCATTATGCACAAAGCCCGAACAAACATCTCAACACAGCTGCCTTGCCGTGTTTCAGTAATAGACTGCTTTTCAAGGACGGCAGTGGATGCTGGAGGCTGAAGACCTGCAGCAAGTGTGACATCCTTTGGGCAAGGTGCAGCCACAGGGCTCCCTGCACACCCTCCTGAGCTGCTAAAAGCAAAGCTATCTCAGCAAACGGAGGCTGAAATGGCGTGGTTGTAGCAACGCAAACCCATTTGGCATGCTGACAAGTGTGCCCAATGGACATACCAGGAGAGACAAGCTATGGTACCTCATCCTTCCCTAACCACAGCTGCTGGCTGGCACACCATGCATCACGGAGACACTCCAAAATGACAAACAAAAAGCAGCAATGAGCAGCAGAACTCTGAGAGTGATGCTTTTGCAGAGCCCAAGTAGCATCCCTGGTGCTATTCTGATGCCTCCAGCTCTCCTCTAGGGAAACCCAGCTGTCCCCACCTGCATCTCCTACACAACACCACAGCCATCACCAGGCTGGGCAGCAGGCGGCTGTCCCAGTTTGTCTCTGTACCTGGCAGACATGCTCACTACTCACAGTGATCGTGCCTTGGCAGGCAGCAGAGCAGCTTCTGAGGAGGAAGCGAGCTCACTGCTCACGTTAGAGGAAACCACTGCCCTGCACACGGCTGCAGCTCGGGGAAGAACATGGGGACCAAGAGGAAGTCGTGAATGTTTTGTTTTATATAAACTTGCCTTGAGCCAAGGACTGAGAGGGGACTTTCCAAACACACAGCCTTGACTTTGTGTCTCCTACAAGGAAGAGGACGAAAAAGATGCTTCAGGAAAGAACCACATAGCAGGGCTCAAGGGCCCCTACTGCAGAAGGGGATGGATGGAAAACAAGGGAAATAAAGATGATGTATTAGAGTCACAGAATCATAGAATCACAGAGGTTGGAAAAGACCCCTAACCATCCATCTACCACCAATACTGCCCACTAAACAACATCTCTCAGTGCCGCATCTCCACGGTGCTTGAACACCTCCAGGGATGGTGACACCATCGCCTCCCTGGGCAGCCCATGCCAGTGTTTGATCACTCTTTCAGAGAAGTTTTTCCTAATATCCAATGTGAACGGTTAAGGTAGACACCGTCACTCTGGAAATGGATTACAGGCTGTCCTCATCTGTTGCCCAGCACTGGTGTTCTCTGGACACCTCTATCCCTCTATCTACAGATGAAGGATCCCAAGAAAAAACACATTTAAACTGCTTTTTTAATGCCATCTTATCATTCTTTCAGCACTCATGGACATCAGAAGTTAAAAACAAAACAAAACAAATAAACAACAACAAAAAAATCCCACAAAACCAACTGCTGATGTCATCCAGAGAACAAGCAGGTACTATGTAAGCATGTCTGCCCTGTTTCCAAACCAATATGCTGCTCTCCCCACTTCTATTCTATTCTATTCTATTCTATTCTATTCTATTCTATTCTATTCTATTCTATTCTATTCTATTCTATTCTATTCACTGCTTCTATTCAAAATGCAATGTATTTGGCAGAGACTCTTTCCTCAGTCCTTTGAGCTCTGCTCCTTTGGAGGATGCCCACAAGCATTTCAACCTTTCCACAAGATCTCCTCCTTAAAAAAATGCGAGGTGGGACTGATACCTTTTTCACTTGACTCCAGCAGGAGTCTGCTGGGATTGATAAAAGCTTGGACACTGACAGTTGCTGGGACATCCATAATATGAAACTCTTCTCCTCTTGATTACCTTTCCTTTGTCCCTGCAGCCCTGGGCAGAGCTGAAGAGTCACAACAGCCTGCAGGAGATGGCTCTGTGCCCAGGCTGTGGGGCTGCAACAGGGCCTATTCCCTTTGCACAGACTGAGCAGCTGCTTGTATCCCAGAAAAATTTCTCAGGCACATTGAGAGAGCATGGAGAGGCATTTCAGATGGAGCAAAGACTGTTCCTGTGTTCAGAGGTTTTATGCTTGAATGCAGCAGACGAAGCTCATTGCTAGCACAACACAGGTAACACATTGTGACCCATCAGCCATGCAGGCTCCAACAAAGGCATTTTGGAGTCTGCTGCAGGGCTGCCAGAGGTGCAGCTCCAGCAATAAGAAGCAGATGCAGGCACCAAAGCACAAACAGAAGAAGGAAGCTGGGAGCAGCCAGGAGCACAGTGACAGTGCAGGGCACCACAGGCATCACAGCTGAGCTATGGAGCTGGGAAACCCCACCTGCTGCAGGGCAGAGCCCCTGAGTTCACCCCTCCCTGCTGCTCCCAGGAGACACAAGGCAGAGCAGTGCCTACACGGGGTAATTTTACATCAAGTTTGTTTGTATGCGTGCTTGTCTGAAAAAAATCGAAGCAGAGGATTTTGTGCTGCTTGTGAGCTGTGATAGTATGCCACTGTGGTGACTCACATGAAAGTCACTGCAGTAAAAATGAGAGCAAGGTCCTGAATGCAACTGTGCTATTTGGTTATCTCTCTATCATGCGCACCCACATCCGTACCAACACTTGCACAGCTTGTCCCAGGGCTCTGGTGGGGCCAGATAACTCAGGGTCAGGTTTGGGCCACCTTTTCTCACAATGAAGGGTTCTGTGCTGTCAAACAAACCAGCTGCTTATGGAGCATCTCAGGTTTGCAGTAGGACTTTCCTTCCATGACAAAATCCCTGGCTTTCCTTCTCACTCCAGCAGTAAAGGAGCCATGCCATTGCTGCAGATGAGCCTGCTGAGGGGCTTGGTTAGCAGGGAGAACACCTGAGCAGCATGGCATGACTGCAGTGTGCCCTGGGCCTTCTCCAGTATCAGCCTGGGCTGGGATGTGGCATGGGGCTGGCTTGATCCTGCTGCCTTGTGAACCTGAAACTGGCAGAGTGACAGGGTGATGGATGGACACCCAGAGCCTGGGCTAACTTGGTCCACTTATGGGTAAAATGCCATTTATGGGCTAAACCACAATGTATGAATTTGAACAGGGCTGTTTTTCCCCTCCTCTTCGTGGACCTGGAACCCTACCTCGGGAGGTGGTATGGCACAAGGCAGAGGAAAAGGGCTTCAAAAATAAAACAACACTCACTTTCCCTCCTCCATGAGCATAAATTAGGCTTTGGCCACTTGCCTTGGATAACTCCCCCAGTGCTGGGAACAATCTGTGCATGCACTGCCTCTCTAATGGCCATTCTTTCTCCTGCACAGCTCCCAGCGCTGCTGTACCACTGCAGCCACCCCTCTCCCTGCTTGCCACCTCCTTCCTGCTGAAGGATGAGGAGAAAACACTGACACAGGAGGAAAGGGGCAGCAGTCAGGCTGCCTGCACTGACATTCGGGTCCTGCTCTCACAGCAGTTCCCAACTCCGTCTCTACTTCTGCACTCCCTTTCCAGCTTCTCCCTCCTTTACCACATGGAATTCAGCTTCCTGTTTTCCACCCAAGCTTGGTGTTTGAGTCATTTTCCCTCCCAGGGACCGTTTCTCATCTCCATTTGTTTCTTCATCACTATTTTACACTCTCTTTGGGCTACCTTTCATTTTGCCTCTTTTCTTTGGCTGCCTCCATCCTCCTGAAAGTCCTTCTCTTTCTCTCTAGTCTTCTTCACTAAGATGAAAAATTGAAATTCTCAGACAGAGAACAGAAAGTTCTCCCAAATCACTCTCCTTCTACATCCTTCCCGCTCAGCAGCTCTGTACCAAACTCTTGAGCCCAGCTTGTCTCTACAAAGAGCCCAGACTCACATGGAGGCTCAGTATCACTACGGTATCTTGGTCACAACGCGATGTCACCATGACCTACAGGTGAGGCTGATTAGGATTTATCTCAGCATCATTCTCACACAACCAGCCAATCACTGAGCAGATAGCTTCCTGCTGGAGCACCAGAAGCAGCAGAGCTTTGCAGCCTTGGTGGGACACCAGCCTCGGCCGTGGTGCCAGTGGAGTGCTATAGGCAGGGCTAGCAGCTGGTACCCCAGCAGGGCGGTGGTAACACACTCCTATGTGCTGCTGCACATCTCCTCCGTCCCACTGCCAGGTGCACAGTCATATCAGGTCCCCAGGATCTCTGCTGAAATGTGGCAGCATGTGGCAGCCTTCTCATGCATTTATCAGAAGGTAAAGTGTCTATCGCTGAGCAGTGTGATTCCAGGCTTAGACCTCAAGAATCTTATCTTTTCTCAGGAAAAAAAAACCTGCCATTCATTTCTGTAGGCCCTCTAAAACATGATTCCAGCAGTGGGGACTCCACAACCCCATGGATATTGTGTACAGGTTTTTTGAAGGTTTCTTCAAGGCTGCCCAGACTAACTGCAGTCCGTGGGACCTCCATCCAACGCATCCATCGTGGTGGCACCTTTTGCTTGGATGCAACCTGGCTGAGGCAGGAAGAGCAGAATGGATTTGGGAGAGACAAGAAATGCTCTCAGCAGCGTCGGTTTTGCTTGAGCTGATGGTTGCACAATGTCAGAATCTCAAGCGGAGGGCCATCCCCACCCAAGGATGAACAAACATTTCTTTCATCCAGAAAGAGAAAAGATTAAGGAGGGATTTTTCACACTCACACTTAAGAGGAAAAAATATTTACATGAGAGAGAAAGGACTTGGCAGCGGTTTTGCAGAGGCCCTGTTGCTGTTTATGTGTTTCTCAGGACGGGGTTGATGCTGTGGAGCTCACTGGTGGAGCCTGAGCCCCCCCAGCTGCCCAGCAGGGTGTGAGTGGTGCTGCGGGCAGTGCAGGCTGCAAGGAAGCCATGTGGCAAGGACACAGGTTGCTCTGGTAGCCACTGCCATGGTTTCCTAATGCCATTCCTTTGGCATCGCAACGGACCAGAGCCAGGCAGGGCTGTGGGAGCCTCAGTGCAAGCCCTGAAGTGGGTAGTGGGCTCTGGGCACCTCTAAGTACCAAGGACAAGGAGGGACACAGGGAGAGCTGCTCTCCAGTCTGAAGGCCCTGTTGGAAAGGAACAGTGGATGGCAGATGGGGTTCCCACCTCTCCAGGATCCCTGCAGTCAGCAATGGCACCTGTTCCCAGCTGGGACCCTCCAGCCCTTGAAAGCACAAAGTTACAAAATCATAAATTACTGTAATTTGTGCATCCGCTGTATTTTGTAAGGGCTCGGTGTGGTCCCTTCCCGTCCAAGCTGCACAGTGAGACCTGCTGCTGTTTTGGAGAGGAGAAGCCTCGAAACACACAGGACACACGTCGGCCTTTGCTGCCAATGCTTTCATTGTGGTTTGAGTGGCACAAGGAATGCAAATTGCGTGTCACTGCCACACGCTGGGCTGGGATCTTGTTTAACATGAGCCATGCTCTTCCTTTACCCCTCCTGAGGCAGTAAGAGCAGCAGAACAACAGGGCTGCACGCCTGGTAACAGAAGGGGCTGGGATATTTGTCCGAAGACTCTCCAGAAGATTTTCCAGCCCTGAAAGGAGATAAAGCAACTTGGGACAGGCAGAAAAGATTCATCACACTGTGCTGCTGTCCCCCCACTCCAGCCAGGTGGTTCAAACCTTCACAGTTGCTTCAAGCCCAGCCCAGCCAGGTTAGGACAGAGGCACAGCAAGACCTCGCTCAGCACACAGCAGCACAGCACCAGGATCTGTAGACCCTTGCATGACTTTCCTGTGTTTCACTTCCCCATCCCTACAGACATCTGTTTCCTCCTGCTCCCAGGGAACGTTGACACTGGAGATCAGCGACAAAGGATTAAAGCTCAGATGTCCCCGGCCCTTCTCCATCCCCACCACGCAGGAGGCACACATGACTGCAGCTGTTTGGTGTCCAAACAGGCAGAGCAGCAGGTGAGTTCCCAAAAACCCCTGTTCCTATAAGCCCTGGAGAATGGAAAGCAGAGAAGGCCTTTTACAGGCGGTGCTGAGCACCTGCAGCATCCTCAGTGCTTCCAGGGGAGGTGAGCTCAACATGCCGCATAAATGAATGGAGCTCTGCCACTCTGCATGCTCTGGGCTCCTCAGGTGCTGGGTTAGTTTCCAACAAGCCCTGAGGATTTACTCACTTGGAGAGTATGTGGGAGACACAGCCAGCAGGACAGCCTGAAGCAAGGACACTTGACTACAAGCATACCATAAATACTCTTTATTTAAACACAAAGTCAACCATTAGGACCTGCAATAAATACTTTAACTTTTGAACATACATGTCTTCATCTAGCTAGTACAACAAAACACCTTTACATTTCCTTATTTATATACAGATCTATATATCACTGTATATAGATAATCAAGGTATATACACACATATACATACATATATCTAAATATATATGCACTTGTGCAAAAATGGCCTTACCAAGGACAGTAAACAAGAAAATATTTCCCAACCCACTCTTGCTGGCACTGGTAATATTGCACTGAAAAGGTTCCTGCCACTGATAGGGTGAGAAAACAGGAGAAAAACTCAAACTGTATGCACGGAGAAGCAGCAAATCCACTTTTTTTCCACAATAAAGAACATATTTAAGGGCCAGGGTTAGGTCCGGCTCCTATAGACAGATTTAACCACCCATAGCAGGAGAGACAACCTTCTTCCAAGCTGTGTGTAAACTCAATTCCAGCGTGCACAGCTCTGCCCAGTCCTGGGACGCACTACCACAACACTGGAGCTCTGTGTTCCCTGTTGAGCTGCTGCACTTTGTTCTGTGGCTGTGCCCCAGCTCTGCCTGTACCACAAGGTGCAGAACGGGCACAAGGAACATCTCTCAGTGGGCACAGTGTTGCTCCCCTGCTTCATAATATTATAAGCAGCACCTACAGGTTCCCTTGAGTGTCCCTGCAGCTGTCGCTGGAGGAATGTCTGTGTAAGGGTGTAGCTACCCCAGCTGCCAAACGACTGTGTGCTCACAGCCTGGGCTGTGTGTCAATTGCAATGTTCTCTATGAACCCAAGAAGAAAGGTTAGGGCTAACGCTTTCAAAACATGGCACACGGCTCTTGCAAGTCAGCAAACACTGCGGCTCAGCTGAGGAACAGGGTGCTCCTGGTGCTGGATGTGCCTGCATAGGTGGCTGGAGTGACAGCCCCCCAGCTCCCCATTTCCACCCTCCCTGCCCAGGGACACAGCCATAGCCGGTCAAGGAACCTCTGTTTCCCTGCGGTTGTGATGGGATGGCACTTAGTGTTTGCTGATGGACAGCATAGAAGGGAACGTGCAAAGCAGGATGTCCTCCCTCCTGCCAGAGGAACGAACACGCTCATAAACTCATCTTCTTGGGAAAAGCGCTCATCGTACCAGTGAATACAAACACTTGGATGCAGAGGGCTGGCGAAGAGAGGGGAAGAAGCCTTTCCCTCAGGCAAAGTGGTGTTTGGGGCTGCTGGCAGCAGTGTTGTAATATCAGAAGGACAAGAGATGCTGGGAGAGCTTGCAGCCTGTGGTGTGCTCGCAGCCAGCCCTATAAACGCTCTCCCTCTGCTGCAAAAACACGTTCCTTATAGTAAATAAATACATAAACAAACCCTTAGAAAAACACAGCAGCTGTGATGTGGCAGAGCTGAAGAGCACGCTGTGTGCTGCTTGGAGACACGAGGCTCTCCTCTCTGCGCTGAGCCCTGGCCTGTTGTCAGCCATTCAGGAGGGTTGGGTAACTTCAGTCTCTGCCGTTCTCCCTGCTGTACCCACTGCTCAGCGCTGTCTTTAACCGAGGCTCCAAAGGAATAGCCACAGGGTCTGGGCCAGCCCCCAGCACCCCCACAACAAAGGTACACAGAGGGCACACAGTGCATCAGGAACACCCAGATAAACACATCGGCACTGGGGGGATCTGCTGCCCCACAGCTCCCCAGAGCCGCAGTGAGCGAGGCTGGGTTTCAAGGCCTGAGCTTCCCAGAAAGCAGAAGGTCTCCAGAAGTGATCCCAAGAAGCAAAGGATTGACATAAGGCAGCAGCTTGTGATACTCTGCCTGTTTTAGGGGATGGAGCTACAGCAATAACGAAGGGACCTGCAGTGAGAACGGTATTTTGTGACAGCACACAGCCTCTCATCTCAACTAAGGCATTAAAAACAGTAACAACCTCCCTGGCTAAAGTGACTGAAAGCATGAAGGTACAGGCATGCCAAGCTCCAGCTCACACCCACCCTTCCTTCGGGCTGGCACCATCCTGCCCTTGCCCCACGCACATCGTGGCCGCAGCATAGAAAGCAGCCCATCAGCCTGCAATAAGAACCCAGCATTTCATCACAGTGCTTGTCCTCTAATGAAGTTACTGCTGTGTTTTATCAGATGTACTTAACCCGAGTCAGCGCTCTGTTAGTGTTAATCCTGAAATGTGCATGCTGGGTTTCTCCTGACCCTAAAATCACTGTAGCAGCTACAGTGCCCTGACTTAATGCTTCATTTCTGAATCCCTAGCATACATCTGTAAATTCTTTTCATTACAATGCATTTCAACAGGCAAAGGAATTCCTTTGTTCAGCTTTTCTTTTTTCACGAAACAGGAAGGGTTAATCAAGTTTGACTTCATTGGTGCCACAACATTTACTACTACGGTATTTATCTCTTTTGGTTCCAGCTGCTTCCAGAACTGAGCAGTTAGTACCTCACCAGTTTTACTAGTGGTGTCTTAGAGGAAAGAAATCAGCTTTTCAACACTCAGACATGGGTAAGCTTGAGGTTTCCTAACACTGCACCTGAGCACTGCGCTGCAGAGGTCATCGTCAGACAGACATCCCCTGTCCCTTCCACATCTCTGTGCTCTGCACGCTGCAGCAGTGCTGCAGTCACCCATTGCTCATCTCTCAGCTCTGGCTGCATACGGCACCAACGTGTGAAGTATGAGTACAGCCAGCCAAGCAAGAAGAGCTATTATTTAGACGATAAAATCCTCATCCACTGCACATGCTACTGAAATGCGAATAGTAGTTAATAATAGTAAAAATTGCACACAGCAACCAAGATGTGGATGCTGGATTTCTCCTGCCCCTCCACCAGGAGCCATCACCGTGGGACACCCCCTCCCCTTGCACTCCTGCTAACACCAGCCTAGGCAGGATTAATGGCACAGAAAAAATCAATCACTTCAACCAAGAGGCTAATTTTCACTTCTTGCTTTGTGATAATCATGACCCATACTGAGCTAAAGTGCATCTCCAATGTGGTGCATCTCTAACCTACATGGGGCACCGACACCAGCCCCGCAGCACAGGGCCCCTTGCCTTTCAGCCCTTTACAGTAGGAAGCTGAGAGCACCTGACCCCACACCAGGTCTCCCCTGCCAGGACAGCCTGTTAATGTTTATCTGAGGAGCAAATGTTTTTCCAACCTGGCCTCCTGCTCCCCGCAGCCACACACCGCTCTGTGCCATCACACCCCTCTCATTTGTTCACGCTGTAATGTAAAAGCTGAACCCAATGACTGGGGGAGTGCTCAGGCACTGCTGACAGCACCAAGGAAGGTGCGGATGGGCACGGGCAGCAAAGCTGGCAGTGACACAGAGCTCTGCTGGACACATTTCCTGCCGCTCTGTAGCATGCACCAAGCTGGAGAGGCTGCGAACGGAGCCGAGCCAGCACCCAGCTCAGGGCTAGGACAGGGCTAAGGGCTGGGATACCTGGGGGAAGGCAGAAGGGAGCACGAGGATTTCCAAACCCTTCTCCGCAAAACCGGGTGCGGCTTCATCACGAGGAACGCTGCGAGCTCAAGGATGAGTTTGCAGCCACCCTGAACCTTGCAGCACCAGCGCTGGCCTTACTAGCTGATCCCAACCAGCGCGCCCTGGGCGTAACCGCGAAGGCAGCAACGGGAGCCGCGGTGAAGGGGCTGCAGGAGCTGCGGGCAGGCAGACCTTCCTCCCCACAGAGCAGCCCAGGTGGGTGCGAGCCGCCTCCTAGCAGCGGTGCCAACAAAACCCTCCGAGGGCAGGCAGGGAGAAGAGCTCCCACGGGGCGCGGGGCCGTCCCTCCCCCATCTTTCCCACGTGCTTCTGAACACACCGCACTTCCACATCCTCCTCGGCTCCCCTCTTTCAAATCGCAGCTGCGGAAGAAAGCAAGGGGGGAGCTCCATTTCCGCCCCGCGATCGCTGCTTTCTTCCAGCGAGGGCTCCGAGCAGCGCCGAGCAGCACGGCCACCCCGTCCGTCCGTCCGTCCGTCCGTCCGTCAGTCCCCACCTGCCCGCCCGCGTCTGCCGCCGTGACAGCCCGTGCGCCCGCCGCCAAGTGCCGCGGGAAAGCAATGCAAAGCCTGCTGCAAGGGAGGGAAAAAACCCTTCACAAACAAACCAACCAACCAGCCCAGAGCCGTCCCGCGGCCAGGGCTGCGCTGCCGGGCTGTCAGCCCTCAGCGACAGAAAATAAATCCCTCCCTGCCCACCTCCTCGGGCTGCCAGCTGGGAACCGAACTTAAACTAACCGGGCGGCTACAGAGCTTCGGCTGCGGTCTCGACAAAAGGACGGGCTGCGACTGCAGCAGCGTATCGCCCAGCTTCCCAGTACCACATTCCTGAGTCCCACAGTCACAGTGTCACATTCTGGGCAAAGACTCCGTTTATTTCTATCCTTATTTCAGCGGAAAGTCCTATAGCACTTGGCAAAAGACGCATTCGTGGTTGTTGTGTTTTTTTGTTGTTGGTGGTGGTGGTGTTTTTTTTTTTTTTCCGGGCGTTGTTTAAACTTTCCCACTGACAGCAACAGGATCAGATACAGCCGACCGAGCTCTAAGCATCCCTCGGGGGGATTTTGGGGCAGGTGCTGCACAGCCCGGGGAGCGCGGCGCTCCCGCAGCAGCCGCCAGCACCGAGCTCATGAGGTAGTTCAACACCGGCCACAGCCAGGAAGTTCCTCCTGGGACGAGCTTTCTGCACAGCCTTAAAATACCATCCCCTCCCCCAGCACTCCCCCCCGGCACAAGGGACCTAAGGTCGTGCACTTAAATTCATAACCCCTGCAAGCAGCCAGCCCACCCGAGCCACCCGGGGCAGCCTTCCACCTGTTTGCAAGAGGTTTGCTGAGTTTTAGGTTTCTTGCAGCCATTGGGGTTTAGGTGTGCTTTAGGAGAGGATCGTTATAATTATCGGGCTTTTGTTTTTCCTTAGAGAAAGGCTCGTCGTTAGGAGCAGCGTGCCACGCCAGAGCCCATCGCGTCTCAGAGCTACCCGCTAGGCACAGTACCTTTGCAGTGCAAAAAGTCCTCGGGGTGAGGGAAGGAGCCCTCTTCGCAGAGCAGCTCACAGGCTTTATCCGGTGCCAGGGGGTAGCCGTTGTCCTCCTCGTTGTAGTCGCTCCTGCCGTTGCTGTTTGAGTAGCCGTTGGCATACATCTTCAGAGCAGACCTACGGAGGCACAGGAGCTCCTGGAAGGCGTACCTGAAGTCCGGGCTCCGGCAGTAGATCAGGGGGTTGAAGGCAGAGTTGACATAGCCCAGCCAGTTCAAGAGAATGTACACGTACTTGGGGATGATGTCGTCCTGGATGACGTGCATGATGTTGACAATGAAGAAGGGCAGCCAGCACAGCGTGAAGGTGCCCATGATGATGCCCAGGGTCTTCAGGGCTTTGTGCTCCTTCAGGAAGAACTTGGAGGAACGGCGGTGCCCAGCTTTCCCGTTCTGGTCCTGCTCCTTGTTCTGGATGTGAAACCTCCCCTCACTCTGGTCTATCTTCTGCAGCTGCTTCTTGGCCACCTGGAAGACCCTGGCGTACACAAATACCATGACCACAAGTGGCACGTAGAAGGAAATGATGGAGGAAGCAATGGCATAGGCTTGGTTGGTGAAGAAGTCACAGCACGTGTCCTTCTCATAGCAGAGGATGGCCTCGTCATGGTCTGCCCGGTACCAATGCATCTGGATGGGCAGGAAGGAGGTGAGGGCTGAGATCGCCCACACCACCAGGATGACCACGCGTGCCTTGTTCTTGGTCAGCAGGCTCTGGTACTTGAACGGGGAGGTGATGGCAAAGTATCGGTCCACAGCGATGACGCAGAGGGTCTCGATGCTGGCCGTGACACAAAGCACATCCAGAGCGGTCCAGAACTCGCACCAGAAGTTCCCAAACTTCCACATCTCCATGATGATGTGGCAGGCACCGAAGGGCACCACGCCCAGGCCCATCACCAGGTCGGCGCACGCCAGCGAGGTGATGAAATAGTTGGTGACCGTCTGCAGGCGCTGGAAGCGGGCGATGGCGGTGATCACCAACACGTTGCCGAAGACGATGACCAGCACGATCAGCGACATGAGGATCCCCATGCCCACCACCCACGCGTCCCGCGACACCGTGGGGTCCGCGGCGCTCTGGTTGGCGCTGACGTTGCCGCCGGGCAGCTCGGTGCCCACCACCCCCATGGCCCCCCAGCCAGGTCCCCGGGCAGGCAGCGGAGGCTGCGCTCAGCGTTCCGGCGTCGTGGCGCTGCGCCGTGCTCTGCGCATAGGGGACAGCCGGTGCGGGCGGGCTGGGCGCGTGGGCTCCCGCCGTGCGGGGCTGTGCGCGCCGCGCTGCGCTCCAGTTCGCCCGTTCCTCACCCGTCCGAACCCGTCCCACGGCGGCTCACCCGCCCGACTGTCCCCAGCCCGTTCGGCGCCGCCGAGCTTATAGCAACACCCGCCGTGACATCAGCCCGGCACGGCCAATGGCAGCCCGCGCCGAGCCTCGCGCGCACCTCGCACCCCCCCGCGCGTCCCCCC
>JAOWBP010004313.1:7602160-7616558 GCA_028571105.1 Tragopan temminckii
TCCCCATCTCGGGGTGTCCCCACGCCCTGCCCCGGGGGTCCCAAACCTCTCACCCAGCCACGCACCCCATTCGCCCCCTGACATCCCCGGGGCAGTGCGGGACACGGGGTTGTGTGACTGCTGCGCTGCTCTCTGCCACCAAGGCAAACAAATATCCTAAATAAGGGCTGAGGAATCCTACAAACTTCAATGTCGCCGTCTCTGGAACGCCACGTCTGCGCGTTGCTGTGCATGGAAGGGCCCCGACGCCTCGTGCTGCTGTCCCGCAGGTGGCACCGTGTGTGAGCTGGGGGTGCCCGCAGCCGCTCTGCCCGCGCTGTTAATAGAGGAGCGGCTGCACGCAGGGGGAGCTTTGTGGTTTAACAGAGGGCTGAGCGAGGTGCTGGGATCGGGAAACACGATGAAGGGCAGCTCCAGCGGTGCGTGCTTCTGGCTCAGGGGCTCTGCTGTAACGAGCGGCTTTGGAAAGCAGGGACGTGTGGGGCAGCCAAGAGTGCAGGGGAGCACTAATGACCTTAGTTAATTACCGGGACTCTTCAGTATCTCATCGTTGAGATAAAGAGGTCCATACGATCCATTCAACGTATGACTGCAACTGCGGCTGGTGGAAGGCTGTAGCATCCCGTTGGCTTTCACAGACTTTGCACCAGGTGGGGATCTGTTCCATACTTGAATACAGGCTCGTTCAGCACCTGCAGGCTGCAGTACCCATCCTTGGCTCCTGTGCACAGAGGTTCCTTCCCAGTGCATGCACCTCGTGGGGAGAACACAGCAGGAAACTGCCGGGAAAGTGCAGGTGGATCAGATGCAGCGTTGGGAGAGAAGAGCAGGAAGGAAAAGTGGTGGGTGTGGGAACTACACGTCATGCTCAGCTCGCTGTCCAATGCTCTTTTTAAAGACTTGGTCAGAAAACTCTGGAAAATGATCAAGGTAAGCCTATGGTAGTAACTGGCAAGTTTGCTGTGCTGCTTCCTGTAAGGCTAACATCAGGAAATGCTGTGTCACTAAATCACAACTTTCAAAAAGCATCAGGTTCCTTGTTGCGATGGACATGTCATGTTCATCCTTGCAAGAAGCGCTGTCTTGAAAGGAGGAGAGGCAGCTTTGGGAGCTTGGGAGAAAACACACTGAATCTGGGAGGGTCAGAGCTCAGGTCTATGCTTCATAACATATGCAGAACACATCAGAGCTGTCTGTTTGTCCTGCACATCCTGGTAACAGCCCTTCATCCTTCTCCTGTATCAGCACCATGGCGTGAGATGCAGAACTCAGCAAGCCCAGCTTCTCTCTCAATATTTTGGCTTTTTTTAATTTATAATCACAGCAGCTCGGGCCCCATGTGCTTGGTGGGGCGTGGTGGAGGTAGCAGGGCTGAATTTTCTTCCTCAGTTTGGCAGCTCTCTGCTTGCTTTGGCCATCTGCTCACCTGCATTGGGTGTGCTGGGGTGCGCCCTCAGTCCGGGCTGCCTTCAGCCCCCGCTGTGCAGCTGCGACCCACACTGCAGCAGTGAACACAGCTTCAAAGTAAAGGCAGGATTTTGCCCCACATAAATGTCATCACCCAAAGTCTGGGTTACTTTTGTGGTTTGCCTGCTTTTACTTGTGCTTTTGGGTAGCTACAGGCTTTCTTTTCAAACAGAAATAATACCAAACCTCAGAGTAGAGGTTGGGAGGAGGGTTAGGTTTGGGTTTCTTGCACTGCCCATAGTGCTGGGGGGCTCTGCCCACCCCACAATGCCTCCTTCTGGGGCCTCAGCCTGCAGGGTGTCACAGCCAGGTGCACCCTGTTTGTTTCATGCAGCACATCCCCACACTGCTCCTGCTGCTTTGTCATCCTGTTAATCTTTTGCTTTTACAATTGGATGTGTGCTCCTTCCTTGCGGGGTGACATTTGAAGAGCAGCCAGTGGGATCAATGAGAGGCAGGGCTGGGAGAAAGAGGTAATCACTTTTACCAGCCCATCTGACACAAGTGGAAACAAACAGCCACGCTTTCAGGTACACACATCTTCTTCAGGGCTGTGACAAGGGATGCTCCCTTGGCCTGATCCCCAGGTGCTTATCGTGGGCTGGGAAGCAGGAAGCCCCCCGGTGGAAGCAGGTGGCCATGTGTACATGCGTAAGGGTTGCTTACATTACTCTGGGTCTCTAGGGGCTGTTGGCTTCCTAATTCCCCTGCTCAGACAAGCGGCTTGGCAGAGGCAGTGAGCTTTTGGCAGGTTCCTCGTGGCGGCTTCCTGGCTCCCATTCCTCTTCCTCTCCACTTGTCACACCGTGAGGGGGAGCCACCTCTGAGTCACAGCTCCAGTAACACCTCCTTTCTGTTAGTCAGGAGCAAGCGTGATTAGGAATTAGGGCTTGACTGATAACAAGACACCCACCCTGCACTGCAGGAGGGGCAGGAGCAGCAGAGGAACTGCCTGCAGCGCTGGGGCTCAGGGGTGGCACAAAGCACCCGGCACAGCAGCAGACACACAGCAGCATCCCTGCTGCCTTCGTGTGTAACATCTGATGGCCCTGGCATTCACAGTTCTAGTGTTCTTGTCCTGATTGTAAAGTCTAGACCAAAGCGAAAGGAAATGGCTGAATATAAGAAATGATCCCAGTGAAAACCAAGGGCTTAATATGGAACATGGCACATGGAACAGCCAAGCTCTGGAGATTCATTGTCTCTGGGCTAAACTCTGAACTGCTGGTTCATAAATCAGCACTGATGGTGAATACAGGTTGTGGAATAACATAACACGAGGGCAACAGCGGAAACAGAGCAATAGAGATAAAAGGCTGTTATCAGGACTCTATTTCTTCTCATATCTATCCCCTATCGATGAGAGAGACCCCCAGGTGAGTCCTGGTCCTGGGGCAACGGTCCCTTCTTGCAATGGGCTCAGGGCTTCTCCTCTCATTCCTAATTTTAGAAGGCTACTTCATAAGCTTATAGGAAAGGGAACTGTGTGTGCCGGAATATGTGCCCAGTTCTACTGAGTCCAAGAGGAAATTTGTTTTTTCCTGAGTGCTCTCTTATCAAATCTGCTGCATATCAAACCCAAAATAGCTTGTAAGGCTGCTGGTTAGAGCAGCTTCCCCCAGCTTCGAGGGATTGTTCAGGAGCTTTGCAGTCTGAGCATGCCAATGTACTGCAGCACGGCTGCTAGCGCCCGTCTCTTTTGGAGCAGACTTCACAAGGTGGTGCAGAAAAGGTTTTTTTTCTTAAGGGTTGGACCCTCTGTGGTCCCCCAAGTGCCTTGCTGGAACAAGGAAATCACAATGCAGAAGTGGTTTAGGGTAAGCCCAGGCTTGCCTCATTTCTCTGTTATGCCTCAGTCTGACCAGAGTTATCTGTCTTCCTGCTTCATAGAGGCTGTGACATTGCAGTGGGAACTGTTGTGGAGTTTTGCTCTCAGTGTTGAAGAAAATCCATGGCCTGAAAGAAAGGCAGGAGCTGTGTTATGCAAGGTCCAGGGACATGGAAATCCCTTGAAAGTGAAAGCATTGGCTTGAAATGATCACACTCAGAGCCTTGCACACAAACACCTCCAGAACACACAAAAATACTTATTTTGCTGATCACCAATGTGGTGGAAATGCTAAGTCATGTCCTGAAGCACTGATTGAGCACCTGGCAGGAAGGCAGGGCCAACCCAGTGGAGCTCAGGTGCATGCAATGCAACCAAATGACCAGAATGGATGGAGCCAGGATCCACCCCTTCCCAGACCTCATTTAAGGGTTGGCAGTGGAGGTGAGGGTATCTTGCTGGAGATCCCTGTGTACTTGAGGCTTTCTAAAGGTAAGCAGCTTCTTTGCTTTATTTCTGTGCCCACAGCTATTGCATTTGGACAAATTCTTACTTGCTGTAGTCTAGAACCTTTCTGCTCTGCTATCATTGTTGTGCTTTCAATCACATTACAAACACACACAATTTTCTAGCAATGAGATGAGCAGTAAGCACCAAGAAGACAGATGATCACATCTCTTGCCTCTTTGCCCCCCAACCTGCTCCCAGCAGGTGATGTGAACCCTGTTCAACCTATCCCTTAGCTCTGGGGGGAGTTAGTAACATGTTCCTAGTCCACATCTCATATCCTGCCTAGCATCCATAGAATCACAGAATCATTAAGGTTGGAAGAGACCTCTAAGGTCATCAGGCCCAACCATCAACCCGTGCTCACCGATTACATCCCTCAGTGTCACATCTCCACAGTTCTGGAGCACCTCCAGGGACAGTGACTCTACCACCTCCCTGCACAGTTGTGCCAATGTCTGTCAGGTCTTTCAGAGGATGATTTCTTTTTTTTCCTAATATCCAACCCAAACCTCCCCTCGTCCAACTTAAAGCCATCGCTTCTAATCCTATTGTGGTTCCTGCTCCCTGAGGATCTCAGGCTGAATTCTGAGCAGCTCATGAAAGTGAAAGGCACCATGTCCCCCCACCACCCAGTCTCTTTGCCCATTCCATTTTGGAATGCCAGAACAAACACTCCTTAAACAATGCAAGTAATTGCTTTTAGATGGACCATTGTGTGTGGCATTCATCTAGGAGATGCTATCTGTGAATGGTGTTTGTGTGTTAGTGTATTTTAAAAGCATGTGAGATTACATCTTTGGCTAGTGTTTTTATTTGCTAGAGTATGGTAATTAAATTATTTTAATCTGTGGTTGACTTTTTTTTTAATGTAGCTAGCCCTGAGGGAAATGGTGTAAAGCTTCTCATACTAAAATTAGCCCTGGCAAACTCAAATTTACCTCTTCTACCAGCTCTCAGCAGAACACTCAAAAAGGGGTGTGAGTTCAGTCAGCAACACAGAGAGGTTTGATAAGTTCCAATCCAGTTCTGTAAGTATTTATTTTCCCCAGAAAACCTCTCTGGCTGATGCATGGCAGTGAGATGCTGTGGGGCATGGCATAAGGCTGGGGCAGGTGAGCTGAGAGATGTGATGAAGATCTCAGTGTATGAATTGAGTGTAATGTGTGCTGGCTCCTTGCCCCCTCCCAGAATAACAGAAACGTAATGCAGTGCTCCTGGTGTGTCTGTAAATAGTTCTGCCTTGAATAGGGCCCTGCCCAGGCGTTGATGCCTTACTTCAAAGGTCAATGTCATTTGGTTTCATAATCGTTTGTGTAAGCCTCTGGTGGGAGTGGAACACAGGGGGAGGTATCCCAGGTGGCACAATGGAGAGATCCCACTGACCCCAAATGCTAGATGATGGTAGAGGTCCTGTGTGAGGACTAGGGCGGGCGAAGGCAAAAATGCCATGGAGAGCTCGGGGTGGGCAGAGGACTTCCTCCAGGCCCCAATGATTCTATCCACATTGCTCTTAGCAGCCCTGGGCTGCTCAGCCTGGAGAAGAGAAGGCTCTGGCAGACCAGAGAGCAGCCTTTCAGAAGGAGATAGACTCTTTAGCAAGGTCTGTTGTGATAGGACAAGGGGAAATGGTTTCAAACTAGAAGAGAGAGATTTAGATTGGATATAAGAAAAAAGGTTTTTATGATAAGGGAGGTGAGGCACTACACAGATTTCCCAGAGATGGCAGTGCTCCATCCATGTCAGGTCAGGCCAGAGGGGCTCTGAGCACTGATGGAGCTGTGGGTGTCCCTGTTTGTTACAGGGATTTGGACCAGATGGCCTTTGAATGCCCCTTCCAACTCAAACTGTTCTATGAACTCTGGAGAAGCAGAGGTGCACAGGAGACCTGGTGCTTCCACATCCATCAGCTGTACCAACTATAGCTGTCCTCAGCAGCATAATTGTTTTTCCACCCACAAAAACCTTTGTCCTTTTCCAGGTTTGGAATTTTAGGGTGACTATTGTTGATAGACATGGGTAAGACAAAAATGTTTTACAGGAAGGTACGCGTTCCCTTCCCTTGGAAACCTCAGTTCATTCCTGTTGCATTAGTTCAGGCAGCTGTCTAGTTTGAGTGGGTGCAGTTTTGAAAGGGAAAATCCTGCTTGATGTCCAAAATAAACAACAATGAATACAGCCATGTGAAAAGTAATTATGGGGGCTTTAAATAAACCAAACTAACATGAAGTAACCCAGCACCCTCATCTATCACCTGCTAGCAGCTGGACCTCTGCAGCTGCACTTCCCAGTTAAGGTGGGTGAGGATGGAGCACTGCAGCAGGTAATGCAGCCCAGAGCATACAGGGCAGCAGTTCTTACTGATGCCTGGTGCCAAGCAAAACAGCCTTCTCTCCCAGCCCTAGTATGGGAGCAGGAGGTCACAGGGCTGGGCTCCATCACTCACTTCACAGCCAAGCCACCAAACCTTGCTTTTCACCCAAGAATTTGAAGCTCATTAACCAAACAGCCCTTGCAGTCTGTGTTATTATTATCATTATGAGTGAGATCAGCAGCTTTTGTGGGAGAAGCAGCTGACCCTGGTTCACAGGAGCTTCACTGCGGGCAGAGGGATGGAGGCATCTGAGCCAGTGCTGTGAGACCCAGCTCCCATCAGCCAGGGAGAGGAGATTCAGGCATAGAACTATAGAATTGCAGAATCACCAGGGTTGGCAAAAACCTCCAAGGTCACCATACCTGACCATCCACCCGCCACCAATATTTTCCCACTAAACCATTTCCCTTAGCACAATCTCCATTACCTTACAGGCCTCTGCTCTGTTTGCAGTTCTCTTTTAATTGTTTGTGTTTTCTCTGTAGCCTTTATCTTTTTCTTTTCCTTTTTTTTCTCCTTAATTAAAACTTTATCTCTTTCATGCTTGGATGCCACTAACGCAAAATTCACTCACCTGGGAGCCCATGTCAGGAAGCAGGTGCCTTGTTTGCCTCTTTGAGGAGTTCAACAGGAGGCATATGTGTGCTGAGCATAGAAACTGCTCTGCCATGCCCTTCACTCAGTTGTACTGCCTCAACCATGCCCATCTTCAGGATGCTCTCCTACACATCTGAGTTCCATATCAGGACTATGGCAGAGCCCCAGAGATCTGGATTCCTTTAAATGTAGGCATTTTCCTGGAGTAAGGTTTAAAATTGTACTTTCCATAGGTTAGACTCACAAATATAATGCTGCCTTGTGACCTCCAACCACTTTCAGATGGTTTTCTCCCTACAGACAGTGTCTTCTGCATCTTGACTGCAAAATCTTTGACTCACCTACTTTGTGCTGATATGTTTACTGAGCAAAATGAAAAGCACGCTGTGGCTGCTTAGTGTTGTCCTTATTTCTTTGTGAAGAACGAGCTTATTATTGCTTAGTATTATGTAAATACTAGTTAAAGATCCAGCCCTTTAAGAGGAGCAGAGCAGGGCCATTCACTTCATATGGGTCTGGCAGCAGCAGGGTTGGGGCAGGTCAGCGTGGACATGGCTGGAAGAGCCCCACAGGGCTCAGGGCACAGAGACTTGGGAGGTTTCAGGAGAAGAGACCCATCGTGCTCAGTGCTGAGAAATGGAATAGGACAGGAACTTCGTTAAGAGCCCTTCTACAGCAACAGGGGAAACACCCTCATTAGGAGCTCTGGCTTGCAGGAGGGCTATCTGATCTGTGCCATGTGCCTGTGATTATCCCCTTGACAGAAAAATGTTCCTGCTAATCCCCAGCTTCCTGCTGGATGGTGACTTCAGAGCCGGCGTCAGCATTCGCTCCAGCAGCCAGGGCAGCGACAGCCTGCACACAGTCTGGAGGGCACAGGGCCATCCATCCTGCAGGTAAAATCCTGGCAGTCCTGAAAGCTGCCTTCTGGGAACATGTTCTGGCTTTTCCTGATCTCCTGATGATCTTCAGGGAAGAGCACCTTCTCCTGGAAGCTCCATGACCCACACAGCATTCCCAGAGGGGCCCTCAGCCCTGGGGCACAGTGCTGGTTGGCAGCACAGCAGTAGTGGTTGTGCACCTTCCCACCTCTGCCCCATCTGCCGTGTCACTGAGCTGCCTGGGGCCCTGGGCACTGCCACAGCTGTGGAAAGACTGTGGCAGCACCAGGACCCGAGGTCTTGCTTAGGAAACCCCCCCCCCCCCCATCCAACACTGCTGCCCTGTTAAATGATAATTCCCTTCCCTCAATAACAGGGCCAATTGCTTCCTGCCTTTCAGCTCTGTTCCAGCTGCTGCTGATCTCCAAGGGCCAGTAAAACACTTGTGGGTCTGCAGTGCTCTTTAAAAATTGCAGTGGGTCTCTTTCCTCAGTGGTAAATGCGTTCATGCAGAGAAGAGAAAACTCCTCAGTCAGGAGACTCTTCCTGGGCACAGAGCACTCTCTGAGCTCTCTTCTACTGCAGGAGCCAAATTTCTGAGACCTGAAAGCAATGCTGGGAGCTCAGAGGACAGTCCTGGAGCTCTTTTGGAGTTAGGTCCACTTGGGGATTTCTACAGTTTGGAGGGTGTTTCTTCATAGATTTAAAGAAGAGCCCTGTCAGTGCATCTCAGCTGGGACCCATGGCACCATCTTCCCACCCATCCCCAGCCTGCAGGCAGCTCTCACAGCCTTCCTGCTATCCCAGCTTCAAGTTCTGTCTGTATATTCAAGCAGCACTCCATCCGGAGCTACAATAACACCCAATCTTCTGCATCTGAAAGCAAACACAAGGTTGATTCTAGATTTGTGATGTGCGAAGGTGAGGAAGGTGCCTCCTTGGGATGCAAATGCTGTTCTCTAGCAATTGAAAGAATTTATATGTATTTAATGCATCCTTCCAAGTTCCCTCCATCCTACTAATGGAATACTCCTGAATTTGTTATCTGAGTTGCCTGTGGATCCAGATCTGCTGTTTTTCGTTGATAATGTGTTGGTTCCTCTCTGGAACCGTGTCTCTGCTATCAGTGGGTGTTTTATGTGGTTATCAGAGTTAAAAGCACAGCTCAGGCATGGCTAGCCATCTGCCACGTAGCTTATTGATTTGGAATAAGAAATGAAGGAGCCTTATGTTTTTGTTATTATTGTGTCCATCACTGTTTTCTTGCTCACATTTATATGTATACACTCACTGCTGGAGTTCAAAGGATTTAACTGGAAACAAGCATACTTCATCTGGGAATAGGACAAGGCACTTCAAAGATTCTGAGATTTGCTTCAGTCACTTTTGGACCTCTCCCCAACAAATGTTTCTGTTGATAAGGACACAGCATTGTTAGCTTTGAATCCTTCACCTAAGGGAGAAGAAATGAGCATGGAGCAACTGCTGCAAATTATAAATCATGGGTTTCCCAAAGGCCTATTGGCAGTTGGGCTTCCTCAGTGGTTTGAGATGTTGCTGTCAGCTCCCTTTGTGCAGTGGTTCAACAAAGGGTGGTTGCTTGTTCTGCACTGGGAAAACAAGTGAGGAAAAGGATCCAGGAGCAACTGCATGGCTGGATTGTCCATAGCTCACCCCACCTCAGCTCTGAACACCTCCCTCAGGTTGCAGGTCGTGGATCTCAAAGCTTCTCACCCTGCAAAGTGCAAACTGGTTTCCAGTCACCATGCTGGTGACTAGGAGGAATGGAGATGCCTAAGCATTAATTTCATGCATTAAAGTGAGTTTTGAAGTTCTGCCAAGAAAGAAGGATTAGGAAGGGATTCTTTTTTTTTTTTAATCTGCTTTTCATATATTGTTTTTATTTTTTGTTTGGCATAGCAGCACTGTAGATCTTTCAAGGGTTGAATTGAGTAGGACAGTGTCCTTTGTAAAAGCACTGTTATGAGCTGGGACTAAGGTCTGGTGCAGAAAGGAAAGGACATGGATAATGGGCAGGCATGCAGATGTGAAGGCTGTTCAGTTCTTCTGCTGAAGGCTCTTCAGCATTGGGTTTGCCTGGATCAGGAAGAGATGAAGATGGATGTTGCTGGTGGAGGCTGCCTGCTACTCGTGTCCCTCAGTGCCACATCTCCATGGTTCTTGACCACCTCCAGGGACAGAGACTGCACCACCTCCCCAAGCAGCCCATTCCAGTGCATCACCACTCTTTCTGAGAAGAAATTCTTCCTAATATGCAACCTGAACCTCCTCTGGTGCAACTTAAAGCCATTCCATCTCATCCTATCAAGAACTTCTCCATGCCTGAGTGCCTGAAGGTAACAAAGCACATATATGCCTGCACTTAAATTTACACGCAACGCCTCAATTTCTGTTTGCTGCTCCCTACATGTCGTTCCACACCATGTTCAGCACAGCTGTCAGATACTGATTAAAAACCCTTTTGATTTTGTTGTTTAGGATGAAAGAGGAGAACAAAATAGAGTGATATGCTGCTCTAAAGGGTCTTTATTGAAACTAATGGGTTTTAGAGTAGTCAGGATCTGGAATCCAAACAGACAAGTTTAGGGAAAATGAGGGATCCATCCAAGGGTGAGCACTAGTCTTGTTAATGTAGAATTTCTGTAAAGTGATTTGAAGAGGGAAACTAAAAGATTGAGGGCGTGACTGACATGAAATTCTCTGAAAGAGGGCACTTGGTGCAGAATTCCCACAGAAACAATGCAGCCAGGCTGCAGTGCTGCGTGTTTGGGCAGCTCACGTTGCGGTGGAAGGTATGGTCAGAGCAGTGCCTCTGTGCCAGGAAGGAGCAGCACCTGCACTGGTGCCTCATCTCAACACTGGTCTGCTTCTTCTCCAGGGCTTTAAGCCAAGGCAGGTGTCAGCAGCGGAAGCAGCAGCAGGAGGGGAAGCAGGAATATGTAACATGAGGTAATCTTTTGCAATGTTGACAAGCTGGGGTTATCTAATAATTGGGTTAATTAATGCCTAGTCAACACCTAACATAATGAGCTGTTCAGGTTTCTGGTTGCTTGTTTCATGGCTCATATTCTTGATATGAACACTGTGACCTCTCTGCCTCCGCAGAGGTTATCCGTGTTGGATCCTACCGCAGCTTCTTGTCACAGACCTCCTGGTTATGCTCTGTTCCACATCACAGCAGAGCTCGACCTGGCCCTACAGTCTGTGTAATTCTGATCTGGATTTAAAACTCCTAAAATCCTTGGGATAGAGGGACTAAAAATCAACTCATTCTTTTGGATTTCTGTGCTGTAACTCCATCTTCAAGGGACAAAGAATGCTACAACAGAGGAATGATTAGGACATTATCTGGCAGTGCTCCTAGTAATGAATTATCATCATTTCTGACCATATAGGGTATTAAAGCTCACAGTCCAAAACTGTTTTATTAAGAAAGCAGGATGAAATCTATATTTTGCATGTGATAAAACTTTGTTTGCAAGCACTGAAATGAACTTGTGGCTGTGTATTGTATTGAGAAATTGCTTCTTGCATTTTAACTTGTGTTGTGCAAAATGCAAGGAAAGCACTTTTCAAATATTCACCTAATGCTCCTGAAGAATTGAAAGCACTTAAGAAAAAGTCAGCTACAATAGGGCTGATATCACTTCTTATTTGTAGCAGTAAAAGCAAAACTGAATGGATTCTGAGTTCCACGAACGAAGTTTCATTTTATGAAAGGTAGATGCATAAAATTGGGTACTTCCTGCTTTAGAAACAAAGCACGGTAAAGTTAAAACTGGAGCAAAGTAAGGTCTACTCTATACAGCAAAAGTAGGTTTGTTGTTCTTATCAAAGCAAGATTAAGAAGTGCTGCACTGTAGATGCTTGGTTATGATAAGAGTGTGTCTGACTTATAACTAGATGAAGAGTATGAGAGCTGATCTCCTCTGTCCAAAGCCCATGTTAAAGGTACTGAAAATGGAAACAAGATTGTTACCCTGTTTCAGGCATGCAATGCACACAAAATAAGTTTTCAAAGCATCTATGGATGTAGAAGCTTGTTCAGCTACATAGTTAATCCTTAATATCCTTCCTCAAGTGTCCTCAGAGGACGTTCTTCCTCCTGAGATGTGATTCTGTGCTTTTTCTTTTTCTTTGGTTGAAGGCTGACGTCTGGGAATACACGACAAACTCTTGTACTGAATGGATGTTCCATTGATGCTATAGGAGATCATCCTCAGCACAGTGGCCTGTTACCATATCTCCTAGGTTTTGAACATTCTAAGCTGGTCTGGATACGGTTTGAACGTGCAGAAAACCTCAGGGTTCGTGCAACTCACTTGGCCAGGACACTGGGCAGCGTCAGCCTCATCCCAGGACTCTGCTGCAAGCTTCCCAGCCTTGTGCAGCATGTCTGAAGATTCTTTCAAATTTGTACGTGCTGACGTAAACAGAGCCCCTCGCTGCGGAAATAAAACTACAGAGAATTTCTGGCAGTGTTTGGAATGATACATAGTTTTGTGGTGACCTCTCCATAGCAAGCATAAAGTTCTATCTCTGCTTGGCACCAAATGAAATGTTTGGCATGACTTGAAACACCCTGAGAACCAAAGTCACCTCTTAAGGTTCTTGTCCCCACTGATCCCTGCAGAAGCAGCGAAAAAGCATCACTGCTCTTTTTTTGATCCAAGAGAAGTTGTACTATGGAAAGGTTAAGTGAGTTGCCCAGGGATGCTTAGGAAATCAATAGTAGAACAGAGCCTTCAAGCCATATTTCCTAAATGTCCTGGGCACGCCCTTAAAGAGACGTAAAGGAGGTTTCATCCTACTGCCAAGAGGTGCTGAGCTGCCCCAGCCACACAGCTGAGTGCCCATGGCTGTTGTATGGCCCCAGCCCCACGTCGCACCCACAGATCTCCCACCTGATCCACCTGATGCTGCTCTGTGCTTTCAGCTCATTTCCAGGAGTGCAGGAAAAAAAGAAAGCCCTGGAGTTCAGCAGCAGTTTGACAGCAGCTGACCTTTATATAATAAGCAATGTTCCTCAGCAGTGTGCATCAGCTTGCATCAGTTTACATTTATTTTGCTCGTCTCTTGTAAGCATCCAAAGTAAAACCGATTGGATGGGACAGGTGGGATCTCAGCATCTTGAAGTAATCTGTAAGGAGCCGGCAGCAGAGAGTCATTAGACAGCAGTTTCTACGAATGGCTTTGAGGAATTTGTCTGTGCTACAGACTGTTCTCATGTCAGAGGATTGAGAAAGGCTCGGCGAGCAGGATTTTGTTTGTCTTGGAAAATCATTGGGGAATCACAGGGAGAGTTGGAAGAGTCTGATAGAAATGATCCCATCTCATGAGCCCCTGGGAAGCTGCTGCTGTTCCAGCATCCCTCTATCTCTTCTGATTAACCCACTGCTAAAAAGTGATGTCATGGACTCATCCTCACTGCATTTATCAAAGTATGCAGTATGTTTCTTCCTATAAAAATGATGAAATGCCACCAAAATTGGGGCATGATTTAGGGACATAAATGAAACTTGAAAACTTCAGCAAGATGCTCTGCATGCATATGCTGGCTTACTGAGACACTGGATACTAAACAGTCTTTTAAAAGTCCTTAAAGGTGAATTAGCCAGGCAGCAGATCTCTGTGTGCTTAGCGCACTGCAGGCACATGGAGCAGAGGCAGTGCCTGTGCTGATGGAAGACATCCACGTGGGGCACTCTGAGCTGTTTTGTTGAGACCAAAATATGTGTAGGGTATGCTTAGCCTCCCACAGATCAAGGAGGTCAAAAACATTTATCAGACCTGGTCTTGAAACATGGAGCAATGAGAAGAAGCTTGAGAAAATTTGGAAAGCTTTGGGATGTGGGGGCTTGGAATATCCTTAACCCCATCCCTGTGTGAGACCTGTTCCCTCAGGCAGCTCCTGTTGGCATGACCTCTTCTATGGAGCTTTTTCAAGAGAATCCAATGCACACAGAAGCACATTTGCAAAAACAGGAAGGAGGGATGAGCCTCCAGCCTTGACTCGTGCCCCGCTGGCTCCCAGCAGCACTGCAGTGGGGACACCTGCACTCCCAAACAGACAGCAAGGCACACATGTGGCACCGAGCCTTGGCCCAGCATCCCTTTACTGAGATGGCTCAAAGGAAATACCAGCAGCCTTTGAAGCTGCAGTGAAGATCTGTCAGCTTGGCTCTACTCTAGTCCCAGCAGAAAAAGAGCAGCAATTCTTCTCTGAACCCAGGGTAACGCACTCTTCCAGGCATTAGTCATTGCATTTATTGTCATTTGCTGTTGTCTGAGCAGGACAGCAGGATTTGGCCTTTTGGCAGAGATGTTGGCTGTGTTTTATGAAGCTGCAGCCTCCCGACCTCAGGAATCTGTCATGCAGTGATTTGGATCCGTGGAGAAACCTCGGATGAGTCAATTCATCATCACAGCCCCCTGGCTTATCACCACACAACCCAGGTGGGAGAACTGGATCAGAAGAACAGTTCTGAGTGGATTGCTTAAGAGGATTGTCACTGTGGGATTAAGGCTAGAACATTCCATTGCCACTTGTGTGTCTGAGGTAACAGTGAATAATGTACCCTGGAAGGGTCAGTAAGACATTCCTTCACGTTTTACATGTGGATTTGGGTGTAGATACTGGAGATTCAATACTGCGGTGATGAAACAGAATTATTTTTTTTTTAAATATGGGTTGGGCAGTATTGAGTGGGTTTTGGCACTGAC
>JAOWBP010004313.1:7616658-7628620 GCA_028571105.1 Tragopan temminckii
CCACACAGCCCAGGTGGGAGAACTGGATCAGGAGAACAGTTCTGAGTGGATTGCTTAAGAGGATTGTCACTGTGGGATTAAGGCTAGAACACTCCATTGCCACTTGTGTGTCTGAGGTAACAGTGAATAATGTACTCTGGAAGGGTCAGTAAGACATTCCTTCACGTTTTACATGTGGATATGGGTGTAGATACTGGAGATTCAATACTGCGGTGATGAAACAGAATTTTTTTATTATTTTTTTTTAAAATATGGGTTGGGCAGTATTGAGTGGGTTTTGGCACTGAAAGGAGAAAAAGCAGAAAAACCATTTAAAAAAAAAAAAGGTTGGCAAGTTTTGGGGTTTTTTAAGATCTTAATTAGAATTCAGTAACTAACATCAGAATTTAACGTTTGTCTTGGAATTGAATGATGCCAATGCCATGTCAGCATGGCATTGCCATCAGCAATAAATAGTCCTGCACTCAGCTTTGTAATCATGACCTGGGAATCTACCCAAGGAATGTCCATATTCACACCCTGAGACAAAACCTGTCAATTCTGGTTATTTTCTGGGTGTTTTCCCACATCACCCACTATCCACAACATCAGCATTACCAGCATTGCAACACACCTGTAAACTGAAGCTCAAGCAGTCCTGCTGCTCACCCCCGCTCTGTAGCTCCACTTGCCCAGTCTGTGAGCCTTCCCATCTCCCCATCCATCCCCTTCTGTCTGACATCAGTCCCCTCCTTGTGCTTTTGCCCCCTGTGCCAGCACAATTTACATTGATCTTGATGGATTACATGTCCATCCCATTGAATTTCTGCGTGTGTTCTGACTTTGAAACAATTCTGCACGTAAGCACTTGGCCACCAGCGACCTGATGAGACTGAACTGCTGTGAACCCAAACGCATATGAAGCAGCTCTGGAAAAGGGCAAACCAGTTTTTACTACACGAAGCAGGATGTAGCACTTCGGAGAGCTTCAAGCAATAAAGCCGTCATCTCCCCTGCCCTGCTCCCACAGCACAGCGCTCGCTTTCCAGGAAGAAGAGAACAGTGTGCTGCGACAAAGCGGTCAGATGGAGGACAGGGACGGGCAGTTCCATTGCAGGCAGTGCACTGTGCAGGCATCCACCAGCCCACCCCCGGGATGTCCATTCACTGTGACCCCACGGTAGAAGATACCCCACAGCAGAAGATACCAAGGGCTGACCAACAACTTCCCACAGATCAGTGGAACAAGAGAAGGCTCGTGCCTGGAGCTCAGGAATTGTGGTCCTGGGTTGGGTTTTGCTTCCGTATGAAGCCATTGAGCTTCCCTTTATCTGGAGGTCACTCAAGGAGTTTGTACAGGGCGCTCTCAGTGGGCATCCCGGGGCATTCCTAACTGGGCACTCACCAGGACAGCCAATAAAGGGCTAAAGACAACATGCTAAGTGAGAGACATCTCATAGCATTTCTGTTGTAATGGAAGCCACCATTGTATGGGGACGTCATTCCCACTGAGCAGGTTTGGCACAGTAGAAGTGAATCCTTGACTAGTGACACACTTGAAGGCAAATCCCAGAGGTTTTTGACCTCCCTGCCCTGGTGGCTTTCTGCAAACGTGTTGCTACTTCTGCAGCTTCTTCCTGCTCTTTCTGATCCTTCTCCATCCTTGAGATTAAAGTAGTAGGTTCTCAGAGCAGGAGTGCTGGTGGGGAAATCTTTCGTTAAGCTCAGCAATAGTTCATAGAATAATAGAACCATTAAGGTTGGAAAGACTGTTAAGATCATCAGGTCCAACCCATGCCTGTGACTGCTCTGCACCACATCCCTCAGTGCCACACCTACCCTTTTCTTGACACCTCCAGGGATGGTGACTCCCCCACCTCCCTGGGCAGCCATTCCAGTGCATTACCGCTCTTTCAAGGAAGAAATTCTTCCTAATGTCCAACCTGAGCTGAAAATTAGTTACAGCAGGAAAATTGCCAGAGCTTTGAGAAGTGCCTCGCGCCCTTTAGGAATGGATCATTTTCAAATCCCCCCGCTTTCCCACCTCAACATTGCCCAGCTCAAAAGGAAAACCTCATCCAACAGCTTCTACACGATCTCACTGAGACACATTGCCTCCCACAGGAAATTTACTATCTCCTTGGAATCCCCAAGGAAGGCAGAACAGCTCAGAGCAAAGGTCCAGCTTGAGAGGTATCTTGCCTCCAGCTGTGACCAACTGAAGAGGAGGGGGGAAACAACAGCAGCAGAACAAATCTTGCATGAACCCTTCCTGAGAGGCACTCCCTGTTCTGGCAGCTGGCAGCTGAAGGAATTCCCAAGCCAGCAGTTGCATCCAAACCACAGACATGAGCGGAGGTGACACAGCAGAAATAATACAATCTGCAAGCTTTGCTTACAGTGTAGGATCACAGCAGAGAAGAACCAGCTGCTTATATCTTCAGAGGAAAAAGAGATACCTCTCTGTACTGCCCATCAAAGAGAGTCATCATCATCATCATCATCAAGAGCCCTCATCTGTGCTGTGGATGAGAGAGATGCTCAGTGACCTTTGTTGAGAAGGCGGAGACGTGTCTGCATGAGCTACGTGCTATCGTGTGCTTCATTCTGCACTTCGACGTAGGTTGGTTTTATTTTGTCTGGGTCTGCTGCTGGCAGGTAAAAATCTGACCGTGCTCCTGACACATGTTTTGTGTGCACAGATTTAATGAAGATTCCCTTGTGTTGAACCGGTTATTACCGCTTATGTAATTACAAAATATCTGGAAGCCGTGGCAAAGGACTCTCAGAACATAAATAACAGGGGATGTATTCACCATCAGCTGTAAAGCACCATAAGCCAATGTGCAGCTTTTGAATAAGTTGCTCCAGGGTCATAAAAAAAAAAAAATACAACTGGCCTTGCCAAGGCCATAACAGAATAGAAGCTTGCAACTGTGCGAGCCATTATTTATTGCAGGGCTACGAGTGTCTGTACATACAACAAACCCGCTATTTCCCTGCTATTCACTGACCCCCTGCCCCTGCTGCATATTTCATCAAGCAGCTATGAAGTCCACCAGGACCACGGTTCAACCCCCTGCGAAGCCTCCACGGGGGGATGTGAGGAGGCTCGTGCAGCCCTGGAGCTGTAATGGGAAAGGCACGAGGAATGTCAGCACCTCCACCAGTCTGTAAGCAGCACCATCTTGATTTCAGCTTTTCGGTGCTGAGTGAGCTGGAAAAAATGTATCACATGCTCTTTGTTCCCAGGGCAGACGCTGGTTTTTATTAGAACATCTTGGACGGAATCTTGTCTCAGTTACATTGATAAAAATCCGGTTATGCTACTACAGACAACTGAAGTATTTCAGACATATCCTGGTGTGGCTCGGAGCAGAGCGTGTTCCTGTGCTCACAAGGGAGTCCTCGGGGAAGCTGATAAGCAGCATCTGGAAGTGCAGGAACCCACACTTTGGATAAAATGTTGTGCACAAATATCATATGTCAAACCATTCACGTAGCACTGCTAAAAGATGATGACAAGATTAGGTAGATCTTTTCCAGCTCGCGCTTGTGTTTATCTTACTGTTGAAGCTCAGTGTTTTGGCTGGAAAACCACAATAGAAAATGATAGGGGATTCCAGACTGAAAATAACTAAGGAGCAAGCTCTGTTTAGGGCCCAGCCTTGGTAAAGAGGTTTGTCACTGTGACTTTAATTAAAAAGGAACCTCTCCCTGCTTCCTTGAGGATCATGCACAAACTGTACTGAGGTTCAGCTGGTACAAGTGAACAACTGCTATCTTGCTGAGGACACAATACACAAAGATTGAAGTAAAATGCAAAAACATCTGAAGACAAAAATAGTAGACTGCAAATCTAGCAATTTTTTTTTCATGTGTCTGAGTGCCAGCAGATAGGGTCGTGTGATTTTGAATGGATATACACAACGATGGCAACAGAGCACTTGGACAGATAGTCCAGCCAGCTGTTTCTCTAGAGCTGGTACCCACGTGAGACCAGAACACCAGTCCCTCAACAATTCCAGAGAGACCCTTCCAGGAACTGTGCTTCGGTTACAGACTCAATACTGGGAAGATTGTGGACAGGGGAGAAAGGAGGGGAGAAGGAATTTGAAATCATTCTGATGTTTCAGATATGGGAAGGGAGGATATCTGGGACAAAGCTAAAGATGGCTCCTGGCAGAGGATGGCTCTGTTTGTGGTGGAACATGTGCAGCCCAAGAGATTCACAAGAATCTCTTGTACATAAAGCACAGAGGGGAAGCTGGCAGTGCCCTGCCAGAGGTCTTCATTGTCCCTGGAAGTGCTTGACGCCAGGCTGGTGCTTGATCTAGTGGTCAGCAGCTCTGCCCATGAGCTAGATGATCTTTGAGGTCCTTTCCAACCCAAACCATTCTGTAATTCCACGATTCTATGATCCTCCAGAGAACCACAGCAAGGAGCACAGCCCTTGCCTCCAGATTCCCTTATGCTAACGAATGAACCGATGCAATAGTACCCCTATGCTAGCTGGATTTAGGACAAGAGGGAGGAGCGGGCCAGCACTCATGACATAAGATCCCTGGTTGGAAGTGCTCTTTGTGTGGGGTTGTGAGCTAGAGGCAGACCATCCCCAGCCAAACCGCTGTGCAGCTCCCAGGGGAAGCCTGGAGTTGGCCGGGTTAGGCAGAGGAGCGTGCTGCAAGATCTGCTGCACAGATAGTCTGCTTCCTGATGAAGGGCTGTTTTCTCTGCTCTGCAAGGGTGTTTGTGAAGGGCTTTAGGTTTATTCTTGTCTGTCAAGATGGGATGCACTACAGACATCAAGAGGACAGAGTTCGCGGCCACCTAGGCTTAACAACCTGTTATTTATTAAGGGCTCGGCTCTTTGGTGAGCTCAGCATAGCTCTCACCCACTGTAATAAAAAACAATGCCCAGGCAGGTGATGCCACAGCACAGAGACACAAGCAGAAGCACAGAGGTGGGTCAAGTGCTGAGCTGGGGATGCTTTTAGCATCCAGCACGCAAGGTGTTGAACAGCTGTCTGCTGTGTGCTTGTCACTAGCAATTCACCACAGCCATAGGCTCAGTTCTGAGTGAGTGATCCAAGACACTGAAATCCTTCTCAGCACAGCAGGTGTCCATGGGCAGTTTTGCGTGGTTGCTGGTGCTGGGTATTGTTGGTCACACCGCTGCATGATCCCCGTGTTTGGTCTCTTAGCACAGTGCATTCTTAAATATTTGGGATTTAGCAGTCCTAAAGGACTTCCAGAGCTTTTTCTCTCTTTTAAGATGTTCTGTATTCTACAAATGCAAATAGCTTTCACCTAAAGTCTTTGTAGCTGTCCAGCCTGTGTGATTGAATTAGTAGCACACATAAATGGGACAACATTGTCACATCCATCAGGTTGCTTGCCCCATCAGTTCAGCATTTCTCACACGTAACTTGTTATGAAATCTGTGACACATTTATGTCCCGAAGGTATGCAATTTCTATTAAAAACTTGATTAAAGTTTTACAATGTAATGCTGTAAATCAGTAACATCAGAAACGATCAGTTTTAACTCTGCAGTTATAGGGTGCTCTGCATTAAAAACATACTGATAAAACAAACTGATAGAAGAAAAGGAGAACTGTGGGACACTGCAGGAGCAACACTGGGAAGTCAGAAGGTCCACGTTCAGTGTTGGCTTAGCAATCTGTTTCTGTTTCTGCCCCAGCTGATTGGAAACCTTTAACCTTCTCAAAGAATATATGCAGCCACGAAATGAGTCAACAACATCTAATCTGGGAAAAACAGCCAAATGTTAAGTAACATTAATTGCCTCTTTCTATGACATGCGGTGAACAGTGCAAAGTTCACTGGAGTGCGGTGGGAATTATCCATGGATACTTGCCAGTGCACCCTGTGTGTGTTTATGCACACACACACCTTCCCAAGAGACTCTCTTGTCACTGATGATTTGTATCTCCACTTTGGCAACATTGGGAAATTCATGGTCAGCCTTTACAACTGCTCCAAAGCCACCAAAGGAATTCAGACATCCCTACAGCGGCTGTATTCGGCAGCCTGGGATGGAATTCCCATTCAGGGAAACAGTCTGTGTTCTCCTTCCCACACCAGTACTTCAAATAGTTTAAGAAATCCTTCCAAAATTGCTCTCTGGTGGGCATATGTCTCAGGAAGGCTCTTTGTTAATAGGTGATCAGGGGAGCTGTCATGGTTTGACATCTTCTGCTTGGGAAAAAAAAAAAAGAAAACAAACAACTCAGGCAGGTGTCGTTCCTGGGAACCGTCTCATGTGGATTCAGGATGCTCCAAGAACAGCCATCTTCTGTCCAGTCTCAATAGCAGCTGGGCCCAGTTTCTGCCTTCTCCAACCCAAGCTGCTGCCACCTTTGCCAGCCGGTTCTAGAGGTGATACAAGGTATGGGATCAGGCAAAGGGAAGACAGAGCCAACTTGTGGCCATTCAAAACACGAACATTGGAGGTGAAGAGACAAAGCCCTCTGTTCAGGGCCAGGATGGGCAGAGCTCTGAGAGAGGTTTTCTGTCAGTCTGCTGACTGAGGAGCAGTCTCCCAGAGGGATGCTGGTGGGAGCCAGTTTAGAAACCAGCCAGTCCTGTACTCGTGAGGAGATGGAAGGGAAGATCTAGTATGTGATCTTCATCTCCAGCATCAAGCACTTAGGTACCACATAGATCATTATATTTCCTCTATTTTTCCTCATCTGAGCCCTTTGGACACAGTTGTAGAAGAAACTGTGCCATGGGCACTCTCCCTCAACAACCAGCTCTCAGTGCTTCTCACCATCCCTCCACCTAGCAGTGGCCCTGCATGGAGCCAGGCAGGGATGATCAGTCTCTTCAAACTGTTTTTCTGAGAGTCATATCTCTCTTTCCTGCTAAAGTTCACCCATTTCAAGAGGCTGGAGAGAATTCAAGATCAACAGAAACTCCATATTCTGGGCTGCCTTTGTTTGTTACCAATTATGTTACTATCTTCCCCTGGAGCTTTGAATTTCACAATGCAAGGTTTGTCAAGAGGTCATTTCTTTTCCTGCTCCTGTGGCACTTTGCTCATTGGGCCCAGGTAGTGCTGCCAGAACTGCAAGGGATGTTGAGAAAGGGATGACAAGATGAGGTCAGCTCCAAAGGGTGCTGTCAGAGCTGGGGAACACCAAACACGCTACCCTTGCCAGGCTGTATCTTTCTAGAGAGGCACTTTAAGATCTCAAGATGGCATTAATCGCAGGCACGAATGAATCAGAAAATAAAAAAGACTTCCAGCAGGGATAATAAAGACAAAATAATTACTTGAACTTGTTTTGCTTTTTGTTCAACTTCAAGAGAAGGATTCAATACATAGGAAGAGCTCACGGCAGAGGAGCTCCATCAGTGCTGGTGATTTGAGGCTGACCTTTCAGTCACTGTTTCAATGCACTGAAGGTTTGTGTTTGGGAGTTTCAAGAAATGAAATGGCGAAGGTTGGGTGGAAATCTAGCTAGGATTTATAGACATTGGCATCACAGTGCTTTAAAAACAACCACAGCAAGTCTGGAGGCTCAGACAGGAGCAGCTGGTGGATTGCCAGGTCCGTAGCAGGTTTGAACCTCAAGCGTTTGATCCAGCTTTGAACAGCTCAGGAAACTGTGTTCCCATTCTTCTTTCAACGCTGTTCCACAGCCCTGTGCAGCTCACAGCTAGGAATTATTTCCTGACATTCAGCTTATACTTTCCTCCAATTAGTCACTTTATTTCTCGTAACTATACCCCTAATTGCTTTCCTTTTTTTGTTGGTGTGTACACCCTTTTTGTGCAGATGGTTACAGTGCCCTATTAGTCACTGGCTGACCTGTGCTGCTTCCATTTTCCATCGTATGTCAACAGCTTGAGGCCTTCCATTCCTCGTGTTCCTCTGACTTTCTTCTCACCGGAGAAAGCAGGCACACTCTCTGGCACAAAACAGTTACAGCACCTCGAAACACAGCTGAGCAAGAAGCACTGACATCTCTGGTTTGAGTTTAAGGACATTCTCCATCTCACAGCAGCTGATGATTTTCATTGTTTTTTCATTCATTTGGAGTGCTGCTCTCCATGCTGGTAAAGTAAGCGAGAGACTTTGCCATCTCCCTTTCAACAAAAGAGGCTGGGGATGTTATTTTCTCCTGAAGTATCTGAGGTTAAAGGAATGAAAGCTCCAAAGCTTAGAAATGCTCTCCTAGGATGTGAGTTCCCTTGGAACCAGAGTGTTGCTGCACAGAGGTGATAAAGATGTGCACTGCAGCGGCCACACTTTGCCAACAGTGTTGGCATCCTTCTGCTCTCAGTCCATTTGCAGGAAGCCCTATAGCTCTGACTGAAAGTGCTCTGTGCGCTGGGATCTGAAAGGTTTGCCTTCTTCTTGTCATTACACACAGTACTTTACTCTTGGGAGGCAGCCTGGAAGGACAGAGAATGGTGCCTTAAAGTCCACAGGTTGTAGCCTGCAAATGACCTGCTGGCTGCAGGACCTCCATCTATTTGACCACGACCAGAAAAAAAAAATAACATTAGAATGTTGACAGGGAGAGCAAGGCCCAATGCTGCCTGTAATACACTGCTCAGTGCTGTTGTTCCTGGGTAGTGATAGATGAGAGTCACAGCCTGAGGTAATGAAACCCCTCCTGGACAGGTGAGATACACTTCTAACCAAGCTGAGAATGACCCAAAGCTCAAGGAGGTTGACACAAACTGGAGCAAACAAATGGGGACAGAGAGACTACATGGGTGCAGGAAGAAGTAAAACATCTCATCAACCACCACCGCAGCTCAGATAACAGACTTCTCACTTTACAGTCTTTCTTTAAATAGCCCAGCTGAAAACAAAACAAAACAAGACCAAACCACATTTCTCCTATTAGTGCCGGTCCTTTGGACAGCCGAGCATTGAACAGAACTGTTGGGCACACCCTGCAGTAGATGTGATGGAAGTTTCTCAGGGCAGCAGGATGAATGACAGCTTCAGCACCCTCAGCCCCGTCTGTCTTCTCCCCCTACCCACACAGGTCAGCAGCACCCAGAGGGAGCACTGCCAGCATGCAGTGCTCTCCATGATCATGGCTGTGGACAGATGTCCCTAGGACCATTTGCATGCCCTGCTTTGGTAAAAATCAAGAGCAAATGGTCTAGTCAGTGCAAGATCAGAGATGGTCTTGTGGCTGGGGGTCGGCTGTGCAGCTGCAATTGACATCAGTTGGCTGATTGTGCTCTAAGTAACTGCAGCAGCAGCAGGACGGGCAGGGAAATGAGGTGTGAGTGCCTCTGATGGGCCAGGAGCTGAGTCATTCCCAATGCCCTGCAGTCAGCCAGTGAGCTGAACTTTGCTAATCCCCAACTCCAGCTACACCCAGATACCAATGTGCAGCATTTTGCCATGTGCTCCCACCATGACCAGTTTCTGCGAGGCTGAGTTAGGCTTGTAGAGCCCATGGCCTTGCTTTTGAGAAGTTTCATGAATGAAACAGTGTTTTACTCTTGACATAGTACTCCACATCTGAAGTCTAGAACCACTGAAAGATGTGGCCCATTTCCTTTGGCCCATTTTCATAGAATCAATAATTTTGGGGGAAAAAAACCCACTAAGATCATCAGGTCCAACCGTTAACCCCACCATGCTCACTGACCGTGTCCTTCAGTGCCACATTACCCTTTCCCCAGGGTGCCAATAAATGCTCCCACCCCAAGGAGACCCCTGAGGAGGTGCTGTGCTGTGGGCTGACTGCAGGGACAGCTCAGGTCAACTTCTACATGAGGAATGCTAAGAACTGGGGCAGAGGAGCACACAGAAACCTTAAATAGTTATGCAGAGATCTACACACCCTTTTAACACTGAAGAAGGTGGTGCCATTATTATTCTGGAACAGTTCACCTGTTTTTTTTGCAAACCCTCCAAAAGCTCTTCCCTCCTCCTTTGCTTGCTGCAAGGGATGTAAGTGCAGCCACATCACACAAAAAAAGCAAGTTTCCATTTAAAATATTATTTGTATTCATCCCACCCAGACCAGTACCATGGACAAAGCTGCAGAAGAATAGAGTTGTGAGACACAGGTAGCAAGCACATGGGTAAACAAATTCCTTGGTTGTTGTTCATATCATACTCAACTCATTTAGTTTTTATTTAAAAAAAAAATCATCTCTGAAGTGTGAGAAAGAGTGAGTGCTTCCATTGGTGCAGCTCTGCTCACTGGCTGGTTTCACATTTACTCATGCCTCTGACTCACTTGCTCTCAGCACTTACCCCTTCCCTCCCGCAAAGAAACTGCAGTGTGAACACCTCCTGGCGATGCTCATTGCTCAGCCACAACCTGCAGAGCTGAGTCAGGGCTGTTCTTCCCCCCCCCCCCCAAGCCCCATGGCACATCCTAATGCTCTGGGATGATGCTCTGGCCATGGACTGGGCCCTTTGGGCTTCCCCAGTTCAAGGGGTGTGGAGTGGAGATGATGGAGGGGGCACGAAGTGGAGCAAGCACACAGGTCCTGGTGGCCCCTCCATGGGGCCGTGGTTATCCCATGCTGTTGTTTGAGGAGCTGAGGTACTGAAGGATATTTCAGTGCTTAACCTTTTCTTTTTGAGTGTGTCTATTTAAAAGACCACACATGCAGTCTTCAGACCAATCGTTTCTTGATTTACAGAAGGAGAGAGCGGTGCCCAGAAATAAATAATTGAGAATAGCTGGCGTGCAATTCCCATGTAAGGCTGTTGGGATGAGGGATGGTATTTCAGACACAACAAGAGGCTTAGCACCTCCTCTGCTATTAAAGGGGTGAGAAAAGCCAACCCAGAGTTGTCATTTTCATGCGGTTTGTACCAGCATATCAACCAGCTGGATTGCAGCAGGTTCTGCTCCTGGGGCTGATGGCTGGAAAACCCTGTGGCGTGTCGGCACATCCCTGCAGCTCAACTCACTGCTGAGCACACAGAGCTGAGTGCACAGCCAGAGTAAAAAGAATGGGCTTCAGCGCCTGGGAGAGCCGTGCTCTGCTCCCTTGCTGCTTGATTTAAAGTTTGCGGGCAGGAATTCCTCAGGCACGCTCAGCAGGCACGCATTTGGAGGAAATTAATAATTTATGCTGTCACTAATGAATTGTTGAGGTCTGCAGACATTTCCATGTGGCTGCCACTGAGACCCCTGGGAATAATGTCGACCTAAGAATGGCAGCAGTTTAATTGTTCTCATTTGTGAGCATGACAATGAGATTTCTTTTCTATATTCAAACTCTGGGCTCCTCATTTCTCTCGCAGCATCCGCTAAGTGCACTTTTCAGCTGCTATCCTCCAAACTATCCATCTCCACGTTAAGCTTCAGTGAAACTGAATGACTTTAAGGTACCATTTTCCAAAATGGATCAGCAGCCTGGGAGCTCGCAGCCCAGAATCTCAATGCACTTGGGGGTTGCTGCACTAAATGCTCACATTTAAGTGACTCCATTGCTTTCCAAAAAGCTGCATGTAGGTCAGCATCCTAAATGGGGTTGTTCCCCTAGGAAACACTGATACATTCTGAAGCACCACTTTGCCTCTTCCTCCTCTCCACAGATTCCAGCTTTGCAGGTTCTTTTTGCAGCAGCAACACAGGCTTTCAGCAGAACAAGATAATACAGTATTTTCCCTCTTAATTCTCCTTCCTCTTCTCTTTACAGCCCCCTTTCCTGATGTGCCCTCTCTCCTTCTCACCACCATGTTCTCTCTCAAGCCCTCTTCCTCCACTTGCAATGAGCCTATGCCAGGCATTCCTCTCTGCTCTTTCAAATCCTTCCCGTGCAGCACAGCCTATCTGAGCACTTCATGTCTGGCTGGCAGCAAGGGAGGGCTCCTAAAGTGTGAGTTACATTTCTCTTAATAGAAGGGTTTTAAGAGCCCCGCTTTCACTCTGTCATTCATACTGATTGGGCCTTTCATTCTCACATCAAGTGGGAACAATATCGTCTGTTCTCATGCCAGAAGCCAAAATGCTCC
>JAOWBP010004313.1:7644600-7681271 GCA_028571105.1 Tragopan temminckii
GTGTCTGTGCAGCACTGAATAAACCATACCTGCTTTGTAATCTTACTTGGGTTACAGAGTTTGATTCCGCACATCACTGCTACTCTTCTGGATAACATGCATAAAAAAATTATTGTAATCACCAAAACCAAGGCAATATAATCCTTACAGAGCATTTACACAGAGCAAGTGTTAATGTCAGCCCCAACTGCATGAATCTATCCACAAAATTGTAGGGTTTTTATTTTTTGTATTTTAGTGAGATATTTAATGAAATGAGACTCCTGAAAAGATCTGTGCTTTTTTTTTTTTTCCTTCTTACTAGAAATATAATCAGCAGTGAAAAATTTCTTCCTGTGAAGTCTACACAGTCATATTTTTTTTCTTCTTCTATTTCTGGACAGAGAAACACACAAAAGATAATCCACCCTCAAAATATTTAAGATAAAATAAAATATAAATTGTTAACTAATACAGATAATTTTCTATGGATCCACATTACTTTCTTTTCAAATGCCATTCCTCAATACAGCAGTTTTCTTTTATCTAAAGTATGACTAGCCATTAGGTTGTTAATTTAGAGATCTACTTAGACATAAATTAAGTACCATTTTAAACTTTGTTAAGTATATTTATTGCCAAAATTTGAATAGTATTATCTTAGTTCTTCATCACTGATTTAAGTAAAAGGAAATGTACAAATGCCTGTCAAAATTAATTAACCATCTGTTTTCAGCCTCCTAAGGCAAAGGTTCAAAACCAGCATGATGATCCACTGACCACTAACATTTGCAACTTGTGAATTTTCACTGAAATATCTGAAAAAAAAAAAAAAAAAAAAAAAAAAGGAATTAAGAAGAATAAATAGAATGAATCATTCATTCTGCGGACCCAGGAAGCACTGAGAAATCACAGGAGTTTTAAATATATTTAAAATATTAAAACTAAAATTTATCAGGTAAAATATCATCATCAAAGGGAAATAAAGATTATGTACCTCTCTTAGTCTTATCAGTGAATGGGAGTTAAGGAGTTGTTACAGTAAAGAAATATTTATGATAACATCAGACTACATAGTTCAGAAAGAAAACAAGAAAAAATACAAAAAGTAAAAGAAAAACACAGCGAAAAACAACTGCCTATCTTCTCTACGTACACTAAATTTTATATGTTGCTCAGAAATGATCCAACTTTTAGTATTTTGAGTCTCCAACAACTAAGTTTTACAAGTCTTGACAAGTTACATATTCAAGTACAGAGAAAGAAGCAAAGAATAATAAAATGAGTTGCTAAAATACATACTGTAAAAAAATTAAAATGACCAGTAGCATGTAATCGCTTTGAAATGACTACCAGTAAGATATCATTGTTCAGAATAACGTTGGAAAATTTCCACCCAAACCAATTTCACAGGGAGAAAGTGTTGAAGTGTCTTTCCTGCTTTTCAAACAACTTATTATTTGTCAAGCTTACTACATTTTTTTAAACATTAAAATAATCCAATTATTCTTTAGTTGAAGCACTGATGAATATGTTACTCTACACCCCATATTCTGCTGTTTAGGTGCACCATTTTTAAAATTCAAATTTAGTAGTTTCCTATACTGCTAAGTATCTCCACGAGAAATCATGTTGTATACTTTTTTTCACACAGAGAAATGTTTGCCTTGGAAAAGAAATAATTTAAAGGATTTTTGTTTGTTTGTTTGTTTTTACCATTTTTAATAACCAACTTCTATTTCCAAACTTCTATTTTCCTTTCTAGAACAAAAATATGTTTCAGAGGGTTAAAAAATTTATTTCTGTAAAATGTTGAGAAATAAGAATTAGTACTGGTAAGATGATATCTTCTACAAGTTCTCCAGAGCTGTTTAAAATTAGGAAAGAGGCACTTTCCAGAAAACTCTGTGTTCCCTGTTGTATTTCACTTTTTATCCCAATCAGCATTCTCTATATACACATATGTGTGTGTGTATTGTATGTATGTATGTATGCACATATGTATGTATGCAGCTAAAGTAATGTGGTTTTCTGCTTTTCAGAAAATATCAGAATTTTTTCTTTTTTTTTTTCTTTTTTTTTCCTTTTTTCCTTTTTTTTTTTCCTCCTCTGATCCGTAATTGTTATAAACTAGAACTATTCAAATTATGTACTGTACAAGCTACATGTGCATATTCTGCAGATGTCTATATACACTTATAAGCAATATACAGAGCATGCTCTGAAACCTATGGCATTGAAGAGTGGGGGGAGAACCTGTTAACCAACTCCAGCAGAGTCATTTACACAATAGCTCCTGCTCATTAGCCACTCTTTCAGTAGTCTTGACCCTCTCCTCAATTTCATATTGAATAAAAAATACAAGAAAATGGATAATAGCTATACCTACAATTGTCTAGCACCTATGACTACATGAAGAATTTTTTAAAATAAATGTCTTTGCATTGAAATAATTGTGTTGAGTGCATTAATCGCTGGAAAATGCTTCTGCTCTACATACACTCTCTCACCTGGGCAGTTCCAGCTGTAGTATGAACCAAACATTCTGCCTGGATCACTTGCAAAGTCTCCTCTCCTCTGCAAGAAACATAAATAAGATATTGAATTTAGCAGACATTTTGGACGCTATTCTGGTCATTTATAGTTACACTACACTGAATTATGTCATGTGCCCTTTATGTGGCCTGTGGGACAATTTCTCTGCCAAGAATTCAGACCAATAAAATCTATGGCAAAATAGCTGCCTGGACTGAAAAGAAGGATTTCATTATTAATTTATTTTATTGAACAGTTTATCACAACATACTGAGATATGTATTCTTCTTTCTAAGGATACATAGTCCACTTGAGTTAAAATGTTTGTCTAGAGATGTAATTCATAGAATCATAGAATCATAGAGTGGCCTGGATTGAAAAGGACCACAGTGATCATCTAGTTTCAACCCCTCTGCTATGTACAGGGGTATATTTTATATACTAATGTGTACCAATGTGATTTCACATAATTTCCTAGAAATAAGAAGCTAAGAGTCTGCAGTCACAACATGGGAGAGAGCACAGATTTATTCTTGGAGGAATATAGTCAAGATGCATATGCATACTTAACAAAAATGGCTCAACGACAAAAATGAAAAAAACAAAAAAAAAAGGACCAACACACTTTCAGGGATACAGACATTTCCAAATCCCTGTAAAATGGGTGGAAAATTCCTGACCTAGAAGAAAAAAATGTAAAAGTAGAAGCAGGATATTGTTCTTAGTTGAATTCCAGCCACAATATTTTAAAAATAACATTCATGTAATATTGTGATATGCTGAGGTATTACGTTAATAAAGGCCAGATGGATTGAATTAATTGATAGAAAATAGAAAAGTAGATAGACCCTGTTTGACCAATTTATATTACTGCACTCTGAACTGAAAATAAGGAATAAAAGGATGCGGGATTAAAATCAGATCCAAGGGAAACTGATGAGAAGATTCTCATTAGCTTTAAGAAGATTAGCTCTACCAGGCACCTATTGAGTATTATGTTAAACATGAAATACCATATCCATTACATGGAAAGATAGAACAGCTGTTTGGCATTTTTGACAATAGAAATATTAAGATATTCTTAAATTATAGCACAGTAGGTCATGGTACAGCTGTAATCCCTGAAAGTTAGCCATTAACTTCAACAGGAGCTAAACTGAGTCCATAATAAATCTCTGTCAACAGGAGAACATTTTAAAATAACATAATTTAGCATAACGTGATGTTACACTGGGTAAATGTAGGTCAAAGGCAAAAAGTCTATTTCGTATCATGTAGCACCATACTCAGCAATAAAAACTGAGTTGGGGGTGGTTGGGGTGTTTTCCAAGGTAACTTTTGTTCTGAGCTTTTCTGGGCATTTGTCTGATAGTTGAGGGGTAGCAAGAGATTGCCTTGGCACCAATTGCTTTTTTAAATCTATTTCCTTCACGTATTAAATTGTCTCTATTTCATTCCACATTTTTTTCTCCCTTTTGCTCTTCTCATTCTCTCCCCTGTTCCACTGGGGCAGATAATGAATGAGAGGGTGTTTCACTGCTGGCTAAGGTCAAGCCGCCACAAATGCCTCAGGATGAAATGGGAAGTATAGTTTCATATATTCAAAATAGATCTTGTCAACATCAGACATTGTGTAATCTGTTGTCATGACTTATTGTACATATGAAGATACTAATTTTAACCTGCTTGTGATTTTGTCTCTGATCTATGGATATGCAGAATATTTTAAGAGCTTTGCAACTGGTAACTTAAACACTGAAGCAAGTATCTCTTCTGTGCTTTGTTTGGTGCTACATTATCATATCTAGAATCACAACTAATACTAATTTTCATTAATGCACTTAGTGTTTTCTTTTGGGGTGATAACTTTAAAATGAACAGTTTGTCAGGCAAAGGGTTAAATAAATCTTGTATCCAATAAGTTCTGTTTAAATTATATCAAATTTAGTTGAGTGGGCCTCTTCAGAGAGAGGTACTAAAGGATTTCATAATGTTTATTGCTCTCATTGAAATGAACAGAATTAAAGCATCCTAATGTTTATTGCTCATTCTGAAATGAACCCAATTAAAAGAGACAGCACACGTGATGATATGATTATCATGCTGTGTTCACCTTCCCCAGATAATATGCTACTTAACACTAGAAGAACTCTTTTTGGACAGACATTTCTTACTGAAATTAATAAAAATATTTTACTTGCCTTCTACCTAAGCAATCAATGTGACCATATTCCATATATGAGTATGCTTTTTAGTTTTAGAATCTAAGAAGCACTTTGGTATATTATTGTTCCTAATGAGAATGAATCAAAACCCAGCAGAGACATGACCCAGAACCTTTTGCTTCCTCTTATCTGTCAGTCTGACTTTCTGAAACGCTGTGATCAACTGCATCCTTACTGGGAGTTGACACTGGCTCAACTTTCCACAAATGCAGGTAAAATGGAATGTGAACTGCCTGAAATTCAGTGCTGATGCAACCTAGTTCTGCACCATTACACATAATCAGTATCTACAGCTTTGTATAGCTACAATTTCATTTCTTTAATCGCATGGTCTTTGATAAGAATCACGTTGTGGGCCTTATTTTATATTTTTTTTTCCTCCTCTTTACTCTGTTCTGATATTGTAGCTTAAGTACTTGCACAATGCAAAGTTCATTTCAGAAAGAAATCCTGTCATTGGTCTTTAATAGCAGGTTAATGGACTGTAAAATCTTAAATTTTCAAGAATTTTCTTAGAGGAAGAAGTGTTCCTTATATCTTCTGTGTGGTAACAAACCCTTTTAAAAGATCTTAAAGCCTGGCACATGAGAAGAACTGTATCACAAATCATGTCTAATGATGAGATTTTCTTTATTTTCTTTTGATACAAACACTTTTTTTTTTCTTTTTTTTTTTCCTAAACAGCTGCTTCAGGTAGATTTTTCTAAGCCTCTGTGAATAAATAAAACTTTCTGCAATAGACTAGAGAATGAGCCTGCTGTGAGCTTACAAATATTAGATGAAAGGATTCACATGCAATACATTACCCATAAGCTGGTAGTCTAGCCCACTGTCATTTATTGGATGGCTTCTTTCATTATTTGACGTATTTGCTCCATATTTGCTATTCTTGCTTGGACTTTCCCTTAAACATTTCCCCTATATATGATATTTATGTGAAGGTATGTATCTATATGCATACTTGCACAAAAGGATACATACACATACATACTTACGTACATATATATGCATACCTGTGTAAGTATCTATGTGAGCATATATATATTGAAAGAGATTGTAAGAGAGAGAATAATAAAGGTCATGAACTAGGAAGAATACTCCCCTAATTTTGCAGTCATACTCCATGTGGCCATTTATAAGAGCGTGATAAAGAATGCAGACTTCAGTAGCATTTTATGAAATGTCTTTCCCAAAATAAATGATCCACAATCTTTGTAGCTCCTCAGTACAGATAATTTAGGAAATGTTAAGACAAGAATTTAGGAAAAAAAAATTGTTATATGGCCAATTAATATGTTTATGTACAATTGTTAGTCTTGAGAAATAGCTTGATTGCATTTTTTTTTCCTAAAGCTTGACGAAGTACCATCATTCTGTCTCTTTAGTGTTATTTTTATTGATGCAATATCTAGACAATCTATTTAAATTAGAATCATTTCTAAACATGTCTGATATGCATGTCAGTATAGCTTTCCAAAGCACCTTTCACTTTGACTGAATTTCAAATTTTTCTTTTACATAATATCTCACTAACTAATGTGTCTTAAAGACATGAGATAAAGCATGACATATCTTAATAACAAAGCACAAACTGTGTGAATTTGAACAATAAAATGAATATATATCAGCCTCTTCTCCCACTGTGGCTGCCTGCACCATATCCAGAAGGCTACAGTTTCATGCATAGAACAAATCTTTAAAGAGATCATCTTTTTAAAGATTGTTAGACTATGAGATCCCACCAACACATTCTCAGAAGCTGCTCAGCACATCTAGCTCTGCTGAGTTGCAAAGGCAAAATGCAAGGCTCTTGTTCTTGCTAGCCTGTTTACTTGTCTGTTCATATCCAGAACATCCCAACCTACTTTCTGGATGGCCTGCAGTGTTTATCCATGAGCCTTATTTCCCCTAAATTCTCAAGCAGCATTTAATCTACTTCAAAGTCTGACTGTAGGTATACAGATTCAAAATTGAAGCCATGCAGCCGGACAAACTGTCATTGTCAGTAGTTTTGCCTTAGGGGACATGAATATGCTGTGTTAATGCCAGCCAGAGGATAACTTTAGAATGATAAAGACCAAATAAATGAAAGATCCTTTGCCTTCAATTCAGTTTTGAATCTGTAAGGTATATCCAAGGCTTGTGATGTTCAGGCTCTGCTCTTCAGTCACAAGGTCAGACAAATTTTTACAAAGTTCTGACTTAAAAAAATGTCTTCAGGAAAAATATATATATTAAATGCCAAAAAAAATTGTAAAGCTGACAGTTTTTCTGTGAGAGTTGCTAGCTCATCTTTGATGTATGTGTAGTTTCTTCTTTCTTGCTATGTGTAAGTAAATATTCATGATTTTAAGGAAAAAAAATAATCATTCTGTTTCAACATTATATACATTCATCAATTTTCGAACTTCTAATTAGACAGACATATTTATTTTGCAAATGTGTTTCCTAATAATAGTGTTGTATTTATTAGTACTATCCTTATTCAGCACTCATAATGCAGGTATAATTAAGGTATCATAAAATTTGAAAGTCCTGTCATTTTTTAATGTACTTCGGTTTCTGAAAAAATATTATCCATCTGACAAATTTTGTAAACATTACTGCTTTGCAAAGTTACACATCAGAGATGAGAAAGCCCCTCTAGGCTTGCTCAAGACTCATGAAATCACTGTCATTCACCGTTATTAGTTGTACAATGAAAAAGAACCCTGAAAGTTGTCAATATTTATACATCTATGTTGAGAAATTCTGACATTTCCTGTAGGTGAGTGCAATCAATTCAAGAGAAAATGTTGACATTTTTTGGTTGGAAAATTTTGTACAGATGTTAATTAACATCTCCTATACTCATGAAGCTTGGGAGCACTAGATTCCTAGTTTATTATTTTTGCTTGAAAGTCTTAGAGATGGCTAGCATGAAGACTGTGCTTTTTTTTTTTAATTTTATTTTTCTCATCCATTACTAGAAGAATATACTAAGAAGATTGTCAGCTTGAGAACAGCCTATTTTTTTTTTTCAGCTAATGTTCTCATAGCCTTCAGACCTCTCTGAGAGCCTTAAATATTTTCTAAATTTTTGCAAGTACAATCATCTTCTGGAAATCTTGTTCATAATGTTTTCTCAAACTAATTTTAGGATTATAATTTAATGGATGACTCAGAATCAGGATTAACTCAGGTGTACTGAAGCCTCTCTAGAGGCAGTTCTTTCATTTTACTGATTATAAACCAGGAAGTTTTTCCAGAATTCTTACCATACAGAGCATATAGGTACTTCCAAGTATGACGAAGTTGATATTACTTACAGGTGCCATAGAAGCGTCAACTCAAATGTCAGATGATGCAATTCTTATATTACAGCCCATCTGAGATGGCTACAGCTTGAGTAATCAGTAAATATGTGCTTGTAGACAGTCATTAGGAACAACTATTCTTATAATCAGCAGTACTCACTGTTATTTTGCATAATTTCTTCTTAAAGATGTAATGTGAATATAATAGAGAACAAATACAGAATTAAAGTTTTCTGTGAACTGAAACACAAGTATAGAAATAAAACAAACGTATCATGTTTAACAGCATTTTAGAAAATTAAGTTGATGCCAGAATCTTCAATGAGATTGCTAATTTGATAAAGATATAGAAAATGTAACAAATGTAATGAGAAGGGGAATTAGGATTTAATACCCAGAAATATACATGTAGCTTCAGTTAACTTGATCTGGAAGTTAGAGAAATGCAATCTGTTATAGTGAAACAAGTGCAAAGAACACCACACAGGAGATGTAAATGGGAGAATTTCATACTGGTTCATAAGAATGAGAGAGGAAAATATATAAATAAAAAAGAACTTCTACTGTTAATCTGAAATTGGTAAGGTGCAAAATGGCTGTAAAATAATTGAGGTGTTAAACATATAATCATAGAATCATATAATTGTTTGAGTTAGAAAAGATCTTTAAAGGTCATCCAGTCCAACTTCCTGTCTTTTACTTGGCTCAAGAGGTTATTCTTGATAGATTCCCGGAGTGTTCTGGATTTCCTACAGCTTGCTGTGCTACTTTTCCAGGAAATGTTAGGGTGGTTGAAGTTTCCCAGCAGGACAAGAGCCTGCAATTGCATTGCCTGCTGTAGCTGTAGGAAGAAGTCTTCATTAACAGTTTCAGTTTGATGAAATAAGAAGCTGTGTTGAATGTTTATGCTCCTAAAACAAGCAAAAAATTCTTCAGCAGGATGAAGAAAAGCATTGGAACAAAAAGTGGAAGAGTGGGAGGTGAAAAAATGGAACAAGCAACAAGGAAGTGAGGTGGAGATGCAGAAAATGATTTTATCTTTTTATACAGATCATTTTTTATTTTATATAGAATAAAGTTGCTTTTATATAAATGGGAATTGGTGAGAAAGGAAGAGAAAGAATAGCAATCTGATCAGCGGAGCAGAAGAGTGAGAAAGAGACACTGAAATGTAAAAATTTCTGAAGAGAGAGGGAGCATGTAGATACAAATCAGTTTAATAAAGATGGAATTGCACGTCTAATCCAAATTATCCATGAATCCATCAAACTTAATGGAGAACTGCATCTGCAAAGTCCTCACTGAAACAAGTTATGAATAATCAGTTAATTATCTACACATTTCCTTCCTATAATGTGCTGGTGGTGTGAATCATGGATATCTTGACCAAGAGAAGTCACAGTTACTTGAACGCCAGATGATAAAAGCTGAGTATGTCAGAAAAACAGAAGTTGGTGATTCTTCCGTTCCTTTCTTGGTTTGACACTAATTGTAAGAATCATGTAAGAATTTAGCAAACAAAAATATTGATGTAGCCTCTCCTCACAGGATCAGAACAACCATCAGATTAGTAGAATTAATTTAGTCAATACATAGGAATCCAGAATCACTATTTTAAAAGAGCATCCTAGAAAAAAAGTGTCAGAATTCTTATGCATTAAAAAAAATAAAAAAATAAAAAAAATGGAGGGGAGGATTGATGACTTTACTGTATATTCTACTTTGCTATGAAGTTCTCTGTGGTTTTTATATTTACTGTATCAAGATTCTGATAGCCTGTGACAATTACATTTTTTAATCTTTAAGAATTTTAAATTTTATGGAAATCAGGAAGGCATACGGTAATTTTCTAGTAAGTTACTCAAGATGTATACTTGTAACTGTAATTTTCCATCAAGAAAATTAATGAGTCTTTTTAAAAGTTTCTTGTGGAAGTAAACTTGCATTGGGCTAGTTCAGTAAGACTGTAAGAAAGCTCAGTCCAAGACCCAGATCAGGGATCTATTCTGAATTTCACCCCTATTCAGTCTGTCTAGGTCTCTTCCTATGAAGTCTAGTATACTGAAAGTAGAAGAGTAAGCATCAATAATTATCTTCTCTCATCTTAAGGACATATCTGCATGCAAAGGTAGTGCATGGGCACCTAGTTTGGGAAATATACATAGACTATTCAGCCACATTCTCTTTCCACAGCTCAAGCACCACAAGAGGAAATCTGTTGCAAAGAATTTGCAAAGTAGATCACAATAACAAAAGACCTACTACTTCTGCCTCAAGCCTGCTCCCAAATTCCACCTATTCTATACTACTTAGGAAACTGATTTAGGAAAAACATCTGGGTTCCAGTGCTTAGTTGGATGTCTTCATAAATGCTCAACTCTTATTTATTCCTTCCTGGAAGGCAAAGTGCATGGCTCAGTTCAACTCAAGCAATAGCATTTTATTGGCATGACAAAATCCACCAAAGTATAAGTAAAAGAGCCAAGATCCTCAGGGGTTCCATACAAAGTAGATAAGATCTGTCCCTTAAGCTCTTGTTCCCCCGGAAGTCCTAGAGGATCAGAAGTTACTTATCTCAGTTACCTAATTATTAGTTGGAAATTCCCTTCTCAGGATGAAGCACATTCTTCTGGGCTAACAGATCACAGCTATAGTCCATCATTCTCTTCTGTGTGTTTAGATAAGTATATATAATTTTATTTTTTTCTCTATATAAAATGTTCAAGCAACTTAATTATATAAAGCTTGTGCTGTCATACCAAAGATTTTTTATTCATTCAATTGAGAAGAAAGATCCAGAAATAAATGGAAAAAAAATTTTATTCTTCTTTATATTCTATGAGGTTTGGGTAATAGAATTACAGAGTTTGTAGTAACTAAAGAACTTAGACCAGGTTTTCTAAAAAGTGAAGTGAATGCCTTTCCTTTAATTTTGAGTCTTGGGATTTCAAAAAATCATGCTTATGTAAATATATCATGGTAATTTTTTCTTCCTATCTTTGTTGTTATTTAGGCACAATTAACAATATTTACTAAGAAGAAAAGGTGAAAATTTAGTCATACAACAATAGTTTCAGTAGTTTGTGCTATTAGAAATGTTCTCATCATGTCTATGTAAAAGACTGAATGTATATATGAATCTGAGTAATTATCTCTAAAATGGAAACAAACAAACAAACAAACAAACAAACAAATAAACCCTCTGTCTTCCCTTTTAAGCTACCCTTTTGCAAATGATGATTATTATCATTGTATCTGAATCCTCTAGTCAGTTAATGTATTTTTTGAAAAGGTGAGGTTTCAATAATTGCAATAGATTGAGAACAGTTTGTTTCACATATTTAATGTATTATACTTCTGTTTATGTGTCAGAATTAACATTCAGCTTTTCTACCTCTGTTCATGTCTGGCTCTTTGCCCTCTCTTCTGGTTCTTTCCTTCCCAGAATCATATAGTTCATTACTTTAGACTAGTTAAAATTTGCACCTGCCTTAATTGAAGTGAAACCTGTATGTCACAGTCACTTTGAGTTTGAAACCTGTTCACCAATCTGCTTAAAGTCAGACAGAGACTGGTGCTCTCTGTAGATGTCATTAGCAAGCTCTTTTTCATTTTTCAGACTGTTAGTGGAAATACTGTATTATTCAGGACCTTAAGAACCGCATTTGTTACATCCTTCTGTTTTAGGAATGAGTCACTGATAATCACACTCTTAGTACAATTTTCTGTTCAATTTTTTGTTTCTGTTATCCATCCTATGTTTTTATAGTCAGCCTGTAAGATGTCTTGTGAAGCAGTGTCAAAAGTCCTACTGATATCAAAATATATATAATTGCCACTTCTTCCCTATCCACAATGCTGTTGCCCTCTTCTGTAAGAAACTGGAAATACTTGATATGATTTACTCTTACTAAACTGTCAGCTATTTGTTAGTTTTCACAGAATCACAGAATCACAAAGTTGGAAAGGACCTACAAGATCATCTAGTCCAACTGTCCTCCCACTACCATTGCTTCTACAAGTGACTAAAACATATCTCTTAGATCCTCATTCAGACATCTCTTGAACACTGCCAGGGACGGCAACTCCATCACCTCTCTGGGCAGGCCATTCCAGTGCCTGACCGCTCTCTGAGAGAAAAAGTTCTTCCTTATGTTTAAGTCATTTACACATTTTTTTTTTTTTTTTTTAAAAAAAAAAAAAAAAAAAAAAAAGGATATTTTCAGAATAATTAATACTAAGTTGCCATTTTATCTCTTCCTTTCCTCCTTTTTAAAGATATGACTGTTTTCATTTTCTTTTACTTCAGAACTCCATCCATTGCCCCTAAGTTCTCAAAGTACTCTCAAGTGAATTTCATCAATACCATAAGATTTGAAAAGATTTTTGCTTTCTTCACTCACTCTTCTCACCATCAGTTTTCTTCAGAACTTGTTGTAAGTGTGTGGACCTCTCCCATTTTTTTCTCTGTCTTGTTTGTCAAAGGCTTACTGAGTTCCATAAAATCAAGTTCTTGGTTTTAGTACTGTATGAAAACATTGGAGCACACATCTGAATAACTTCTCCCTATACCAGATAGCTGATCCCAGTCCCCTGAGAGAGAAAGAGTGGCAAAGTTGGAATGCATCCTTTGAAATGTTACCTAAAAATGAACTTTTTATACTCACTGTAAGACTTAGTAAATACTAGTCAGTGAACAATGGGCTTGTGTATGATCAAAACAGAAGAAATAAAATTAATTGAGAAGAATGTGTACACCAGTACACCTGTAGTGAGACAAGGGAGCATACTGATGGAGCTTGATTGACTGATATTGAGGTATGGAAAGGGAAAGGAAATTTGGGAGCAAAAGAGACAAATGTTTGTAATCTGCTGTCGAAGAAAGAGCACCAGTTAGGAAGCAGATGTGAGGAAAAAAAAAAAAAAAAGAAAAAGAAAAAAAGAAACTGTAAGAAAAATAAGAAGAGAGCCAGAGGATAATCCTAAGGGTTACAGGAAGTTTATGGAAATAGTAATGATCCTGCTGAGGAAATCATTCAGTTCAAACCCCCTATATGAACGTTATTATCTATTCCAGTAAATTATCTGGCAATAGTTAGTCTTAAGACCTCCAGTGATTCTGCCTTCACAATCCCCTTTTGCACTTCAGATTCATAGTTAATCATCTCTATTTCATATTGTCTTAGCTGAATCTTCCTTGTTGCATTTTAAGTCCATTTCTGCTCTCTTGATCATAGACACAGAGAACAAATATTTTCTCCTTCTTTCAGCTGCCATATTTACAATCTTATGGATATCTCTTCCTTAAGCAAAATGAACCTTTTTTGATCAAACCTTCTACATAAACAACATTTTCCAAGCTTTTGATCATTGATATGATAATAAAATAAAGTTCTGAGGTCTCCATTCCAATCTCTGGCTCAAAACAGAGACTTATTTATTTATTTATTTATTTTTGTATGATCTTTCTGCTTTCTTCTAGATTTTTCCCTTCTTTCCCAACAAGTGGCATCCCAGAAATGAATAGATTGCTCTAGCTGAGCACATGCTAATGCATATCTATCACAGCTGTATTTTTTTTCACATGCTCATGGCATTGTTGATTTTACTTACGAATCCATTTAAAGTCCTCTAACTTTTCTGTTGACTCGTTGATGGTTCCTTACCCTCTCTCATATCTAGCCATTTATAAATAAAGAAAACTTTGAACATGCTACTCTTAAATGATGTCGAAATTTCAGAAATAATTCGTCATATTTTAAGTATCTTCTTTCAGATGAATAGAGCCTCACCCAATGCTCTTATTTCTACCACGCTTTATTGACTCTCAAAAAAGTCAAGGGAGCTTATCTCAGATGTATAAACCTGAATTTGAAATCCAGATAGTTATACTGGATCTCTGAGAGGCTATCTACAAAAAAAAAAAAAAAAAAAAAAAAAAAAAAAAAAAAATTTTTTTTTTTTGTGGCTTTTTTTTTTTTTTCAGAGTGATTCTCAGAATGGGCAGCTTGCTGAGAGAGAGATGGCTATTGAGAAGGCACTTGCTTTTGCCAGACTTTAGCAGCTCTGGATGCTGCAGAAAAGGATGTTGAACAGCAGGAGTGGGAGGCAGCTGTGTGCTGCTGGGCACAGAGATGGGAGACTGATCTGATCATCAGTCACTGTAAGTACTCAGTTTTCTGTGAAGAGCATCACTAACCAAGCAAGAAATTGAGCATTCATTCCTTTAATATGCAACAATTATTATTTGCATAGGCTTTTGGCTACAGGAACCCCAAGTGAGATGTTTTGCTTCTGTTTCACACTGAAACTTGACTTTATTCCCAGTTCAGTTCCCTATAGGACTACTTTTTTTCTCAAACAGCTTTGCGTTCGTGGTTGGACAAGTTAACCTCCAGAAGTCCCTTTGAACTGGAACTATTCTTTCTAACCAGACCAAACTATCAGTAGAGTAATTTGTGCAAAAAACCATGAATGGCAGTAATATATTGCAGTTATTCATTATAATTCAAACATAATCCTGCTCTTGATAGCAAAGCTGGGCAGCTGGCTTTTCTCTCCATTTTCTCAGAGTCCCCCAAGGGGACTGAGACTTTGCTGCCTTCCGTGAAGTGTTTCTTCTGTGCTGCCATCTCTGTTCCTGCTTTGACTGCAATTGTGTCTTTATCTGATGGGAAACATGCTGAACGCAGTGACTTTTTTTGTTCTACTTTTTTGGTATTTAATGAGAGGGAACAGTGGGAGCAGGGGAAGAACCAAGTCCCTATTTACTCTGTACCAATAGTAACGAAAGAAAAGTGCAGAAAAATGTGCCAAGGCAGCATCTCATCTGTCTTTATCTGCTCAGACAAAAGTACTTGAGCAAAGATACCTGCTATGCAAGTGAGCATCTCCACCTGTTATGATTTTTTTAATTTCCTATGAAACGTGAGAAACATCTGATTGAGAGCGTTCTTCTCGAGCAACAGTGACATTTCCACTCCAGGTAGGCACGTAGCTGGCCACCAGCTTGTGTCCAGGGGCAGTTCAGTCCATCGTTCTCATTCCCAAAGAAAACACAGCTCTCAGAGCAGCACCTATGCTCAAGGGCCATTAGTATGCCTGGAGCATTTTGCACGGGGGATACAGGAATTATCTTTCTATAGCAAAGCTACAGCATGAATTAATTTTCCTTCTTAATTTCCCGGGTACAGTAATTTCACACTTGAGGGATAAAGCAGACTTATGAATTCATGGCAAATCATTGCCCCACTACAGCTGACACAGGGACAGCAAATGGTGGCAGCGCTGTGGGGTGGTTGGTGCCAGCATCTATCTCCCTTGCCCTCTGTGGACAGCCCAGTGCTCTCCAGGCTGAGAGGCCATGGTGTATCATCATTAAATGCTTTTTTGCCTGCGTTAATTACAACAGGGCCACTAAGATAAAAGCTGGGGTGAGCCTCTCACTGCTCTGGATGTTGGGCGGTTTAAAGGAGAAATGGTCCCTGCAGCTTTCACATAGGTTATCCCAGGCTGCAGCAGGCTGTAAGAAAGGGACTGAGCCTTTTCAGCACTTGCAGATGGGAAATCTTGTCTCCTTGAGAGTAACTCGTAGCTATGTACTAAAACAGTCTCATTAAGTTCTAATTTAGGACAATTGCACGGTACCTTCCTTGCTACTGTGGAAGAGGCTGTCAGATGACAGAGTTAAATCTAGCAGCCCTTGCCTCAAACCTCATTATGTGCAAGCATTGCAGCTTTCCTCAGAAGCATAGAGGGGTCTCAACCAATGTCTTTCAGCAGTAAATCTCAGTCTGGCAAGCCCTGGGAGGTGGTTGGTGTGTGACCCATCCTGCTTGACAGTAGATCGGGCAGGGCTACTCTACTTTCTAGATCATCTCTCTTTTCAGCTTAAACTTTGTGGAAACAGCAAATAAAATAGGGAAGGCACTCTTTAAAATAACTGTATCATGAGTATCTTAAAAAAGCGAATAACGAAAAGCCACTGAAAAACAAACAATTACACAACAGCACTGCCAGCATCAGTTAGAAATGCAGAGCTGAAGCCAAGGCCATCTATCTCCCCTCTGCAGAACAGCTGAGGTCTGGGAGCAGTCAGTGTCACGCTGTGGTGTGCGGGCAGCACGCAGTGAGGCAGAGGAGATGCCATCACCTGATGCTACACCTGAAGAGTCACTGGGCTATGCCATGAGAATTTGGTGCTGGCACTGCTGAGGCACTGATGCCATATATGGTGTCACCCACCATGCCCTGGAAGAATGTAGGTCTTTTTATTCAACTCTTTTTGGCAGAAGAAATAGAAAAGCTGCTACCTGTCATCACAGATGTGTCAGGCTGAAGGTATGAGCTCCAGTGAACGTCAGCTCCTTCACCACTCAGACAGCTGTTACAAAACATTAGGCCTGTCATTCATATATTAATTTTTCTCCATTCTTCTTGCATATGAAGAGTAAAGGTATTTGTAGCACCATTCTGCACGTGCATTTTTGTGAGCTAGCTCCTTCTCCCAGTCAGGTTTATGTGCAGCTGGATTGTACCAGAGGAAAACAGAGAAGGAGACGATTAGGAAGTTTTTCGTGTAGGACCCACCATTAGCACTGACTCCTTCAGGCTTTTAAATAACCACAGGCATGCACCCTGCTGCATGCAGCAGGATATGCAGTGTTGGGGGCAAAGAAACTCCCTTGCTTTACTGAAGCGACTGTCATCTGTCTGACCAGGGACAGGATAGTGGGGTTGATGGATGGAGTGGACCAGCAGTGAAACTGGGATAACAATACTTTGCATCCAGTCTCTTCCTGTTGATCAGTTGTTCTCTCTTGATCTTCCTGCTCCTTTCTCCTTGTCTTGCTCCCTCTCCTGCGACAAGCTGGATGCAAAAAAGCAGCTCAGAGGCTAACACAAAGTGAGGCCACAGCAGTCAGTGCTGGTTTAGCCATTTCCAGCCTCAGTCTGCAGAAAGTTTAACCTCTGTTTGTTGCGCTTTCTCAGCCACCTCCTTTGTGCTTGTTGCTGACTTGGCAGTAAGAGAGTTCAACAGCAAGGAATTTCTTTCTTTCTATTTACAACCTAGGAAAAGAGTACTTTAATGGTCTTTCAAACAGGAGAGAAAAAGAGAGAGTCCATCTTGGACAGATATCAAATGGATGCCAGCCTGGTTTAGTCTAATAAAGAGCATCACTGAGATTAAGGTTGAACTGTTTATGCTGTTTCTTCTGGAAAAGGTGCTCCAGGATAAGGACTGTGATGTTCCTGCGATCTGGAGAATTACAGAGGAATTTCTCCATGGCCCAGAAGGCACTGACCTCATTCCTCCACCCTCCCACACCCAGCAGTTTACAGGTTCATTGGGAAAGATTAAGGTAATGAACTGTTCCCTCTCATTTCCCCATCCATAGGCAGAAATAAGCAGAAATCCTCAGGCCAGGTATAAGACACTGTGTTCCCAAGGGCTGGAGGTGAAACTATGCGCTGGTGGGCAGGAAGAGGAGGACATTGCCTAGGTGAGAGGGACCGGCTCTCCACCTTTGCTATCTATTGCAACTATAAGTCATGCCCGAGTTCAAATTCAAGGTGGCTGAAAGGACTTAGTTATTCCAGGCTGACTGGGAGATTACTTTCAAATTCACTACAGTGATTTAGGAAAATGGAAAGTGCTCCTTTGGGAAATGCCTCAGGAATATGGCTGTCCGCTGGGAGGAAGCACAGACACACTTACTGTGTTTTCAGCGTTGCTGGCAGGGCCCTGGGCAGCACGGAAAGAGACAATGTAATCAAGTACGGATTAGGGCTGTCAACATGAGGTGCTGCTCTTCAGCTAGATGCTTGCTGTGGCTCCAGAGGTGGGCACAGCTGCTACGTTGGGCTGTGGTGCAGAGCTGGTGTGCTGACACCAGTCTCCTGAGCTAGAGGGGCCATCCAGGTCCCAGCAGGGATGCTGGGGTGCCCTGTGGTGGCTGCTGTCCCCAGGCAGTTGTCCTACAGCATCCTGGCTAGCTGGGGACAGGGCGATGGGATGGGTGCCTCTGGTTTGGCAGGTGACCACAGGAAGCATTGTACTACTGAGCTCATTTCCACCAGGACCAAGGCTTCATTAGGAGTAAAAATAAGCCTGGAAAAAACAGAGCCAAAACCCTCTCATGGAGAGCCTCAGTTGTTGGGGCTGACTTTGGCCAGCCAAGGATCTGCCCTTTCCACCTTCCCTGTGCAGCCCTTGCTGCTTCTGCACCCACAAGTGTAATGATACTGCCAGGACCAGAGGGACCACCCTTGGTACATCGGATGGTTTGTATTGCCCTGCTCAAGCCTGCTTCTTAAGGAACAGCCTTTGCCATTTCTAAATCACAGATGTGTCAATCTTCTGAAAAAGATGGAATCTTACAAGGGCTTCTGAACTAAATCTAGCTCTGCCTTGGTGCTGTTCCTCTTGGACACTTCCTGCAGTCTTGCTGTTTGAATAAGGAACTCTTCCAGCTCATTTGCAAATATGCTTTGTGCAGCAAATAGAGCTCTAGGATCAGCTGATTTTTCAGTTTCATTGGTGAACAAACAAAAATCAGAGGAAAACAAATTAGTTCAGTCCAAAGAGAGCATTTTTCCCAAAGTTGCATTGCAGAACAGCAAAAAGATGAACTGGACCCAAAACAGAGACTTATTTAGCTCATTTGGAGAGCATTCATTCTTCTTTTTCACCATTTTTCTCAAAAACAAAACAACAACAACAACAAAAACAACATCAAGTTTCAAAATAAAAAAGTGATGTCTCTAAAAGATCAGGCAGAAAGGCTTCTTGTAAATATGTCAGAGCAAAAGAACTGCAGCACCTTTAGTAGTGAGTGGGAGGGAAATTTAGGAGGGGAAATGTTTCACTGAACTCAACCCACAGTGTGTGGATGATTTCCTTCTCCCATAAGCTGCATTCTTCCCAAAATGTGTTATCCATTGAGGACAAGCACCCAGTTTCCCTGTTAATCTTCTTTGCAGCACTGCCCTGGTGTGAGGGATAAATCTGTACAAAGGAGAAAGACATGGAGATCCAGGGACGAAAAGTGCAGGACAAAGGACAGAAGAACGCCCAGCAGCAAACAAATTTCCTTCTAAGCCAGATACTACTGAGTTTTAAGCCATAGTGAACATACTTGGCTCAGGGTTCAGCAGTCAGTGATAAATGTGAGGGTTATTTCTCACTCTGCTTCTGAGTTTCTGATAAGAAATGTTCACATGCTTCCCCTGGAGGAATTAAACTGTAAGAAACCCAAATCTGGCAGAGCTTAGTTCTGCTTGGTTGTGCACAGGGAAAAATGAAGCAATTGAGCTCAGTCCACATCTAGCAATGTATTCAGTCCTGCAAAATTAATGAGGGGCTACATGTGTTACACGTGTTTTCTTGCATGATCCCATCTCCTGTGGGTGAACCATAGGCTGACTGTACGCTGCTACTTCTGCTGGCTCGCATCAAAATAAATATTCACTGAAACACCAACTTTGCAGAGAAAAGGCAGCATTCTTCACAAGGAGACAATATTTTGAAGCAGAAGTGTCTACTGGACTCCAAGAAGCTTCATGTCTTGCTGATACAGGGGCTGCATGGGAGCAACTTCCTAAAAATGGTGTAGAAGTTGAGAGTTTTCTGCTCCATGGTGCCACTGTAGAAACAGTGTGTCACCTTCAAGTCCCTGACCAGCAAACAGTCCTTTCCCCTCTGTACCATTGGGTTTTTGGTGGTTTTCATAGAAAGACGCTCCCAAGCAGAGGATGGTAACCCACCTTGAGGTTGTCCAGGGCAGATGGAGGAACCAGCCATGTATTTATGAGAAACAGAGTCAGAAAGACCCACTCAAAGTCACTGTTGTCCAGCTGGGTATGGAAGGATCACGAGTCCTTCTGGAGCAGCAGCTTTGCCATCGTTTCTGCACTAATAATGATGAGGAAAAGGTCCCTCTGGGAAGGGGGCAATGCCAGAAACCCTGAGCTGCAGTGTTACCACAGTCAGGTGTGATGTAGGGCTGTAACAAACCCAGTGCCAGGGCTCAGGCAGGTCTCACAAGCCTCACGTTACATAATGGGAGAGTAGCTTTAATTAATTATTCTCTGGGCAATTAACGTTAGCAAAAGCAGATCAAAGCAAAAGCGGCAGCATTGCAGAGGACACCTCCTTTGCAACACTGAGAAATGTTGCAGAGCTGAGAAGCAAATCGAAGCTGTGTGAAAAGCAGAGAGCAAGTTGCCCCGTCTCTGAGAAGCTGATCGAAACCACAGCAAAAGCAAATGGCTCCGGGTTACGGCAGCAGCTTCCCTGCAACAACTGTACCACAGCTTGTAGATCCTTTGGAACACTCTTTATTAGAACAGCAATTGGCTGTCACAGTGGAAAATATTTCACCGAGTGCATGGAACTTCAGTGTGCAATGAAAAGTAAATGCACTCGGTGAAATATTTTCCACTGAAAAGTGTAATTTTTGCTAAATTCAGTGTTGCCAGTCTTCCAAAGGGAAAAGTGCATCTTTGTGTGTAGGAAGTATTTACAGAAATACTTGGGGGAAAAGCTATTTTCATTAATATCTTTCAGTTTGAAGATTGAAATGACAATGTGTTCCACAGTAAAATTTGGCAAGATCATGTCTTCTTTTCTTTTATTTCATCAACGTTTTATGTATGAGGGGATCCCACTCTGTGCCTGACTCCACCAAAGTCATGCACGTGACACCCTGACAGATGAGCACAGCCGGGGCAGCAGTGCTCTTTCAGCATGGTCCCCAGCCTCCGCAGCAGCACCCTCCAGAGCATGCACAGATGCAAGCAACAGGGAGAAGGCAAGACCTGAGGAATGCACTTCTAGCAGCAGCAAGAGTCACTCAGCCTTGGTGACGCTCTGGATTTTCAGCTGGGGCTGATGCTCCCCCTGTCCTTCTGTCAGCAGGGCAGGGCCAGGGGAACACACTGAACTGGGAGCATTGCATCTGCTGGGGGGACAGGACCTCCCTTCACCTCCCATAGTGGTGCTACTGCATAGGATGTGACAAAGTTGACCTCTGCAATCTTCCTGACAATGCTTTGTCAAGGCAGAGGTGGATTTAATGAGGTGGTTATCGTGGTCTGACAAATAGCAGTGAAATCAAAGGGTACAAATCATGTTTGAACACATCTGTATCAGCCAAGCAAGGCCTCATGGATCACTGAGGTGAGGTTGCTTCTCAGTGTAGTGTTCTCCAAAGAGCAATAGTGGGGAGTGGAGCTGGCAGGGAGGCACTGGACAGCTTGAAACGGGGACTGTAGGGGTTGTGGCACATGGATCTGGATCTGCAGAGGCACTGGTGAGAAATCCACACTGCTTGGTGCCTGGCAGGACACACGGACCTGAGAGGGTCATGACAATCCCTGAGCCACATCCTGAGGGTCTTTTCACACAATCTTGAGTCAAAAAGATCCAACCTTTCCCACCAGGTTATTTGCCAGCTGATCTGGAAAGGCCATCTGCCCCCACCGCGTGCCCCTCCTGGCCGGGGCGATGACAGCCCATCTCAGCAGCCTCCCACGGCTAGGAACTGAGCATGCCCATGTTTGCTCTTTGTTTTTGCACTTTGCAGGTTTGTTTTTCCACCTTTTGCTTTCAGGAGCTGTTTATTATGCCAGGAAAAAACAAAAACAAACAAAAAAAATCCCACAAAACAAACAAATGAGAAAGCGATGTGCAAGTACGATCCTGTCTGCTCAGGATATTTCTCTCTTTATTTTGTTCTCAGCGGCTTTCTGAATGTGTGACCTAAACAAAGACATCTTCAGTGTGGCCCATCCTCCTGTCACACACCCCTGTCCTGCAGGCACAGGCAGCCCCACTGCCTTCCTACCTTAGCACAGGCAAAGCACCATCCTTGCAAAGTAACAGCACAGCAGCTTTATCTGCCTTTATCTTCTTCCACAAATGGCAGGTGGGCTGGTGTGACACAACCCTCCCTCTGTCCTTTGCTTGCTGCTAAATCAATCTGGGGATGCTAGAAGTTGGCCATGGGCAGCTCACGGCACTCACAGCTCCAGACCCACTGATTAAGATAAACAGTCACCGTGACATTTTCCTAATTATGGAGAAGATATTCCTAAAGGGGACTCAACTCACTGCTCTGGACCGATGGAAAAAATAATAACTTACATTGCTGCAGTATTTTTCATCCCGTAAGATCCAACGGTATGCTATAAATATAATTTATGTGCGGGGATTATTCTGCTCGTCACTGAAACACAACAACACTGCAAGTGAGCAGGAGCAGGATATGGAAAAAGCGCACTGTGGGCTTAGGTCAGGTTTTGTGAGCAAAGAGGGGCCCGTGCAGAAAAACTTATCTGAAGGGAAATTTGAGCAGGTTGGAGCCTGGAGACTCTTGAGGCAAAGAAAAAAGTGAATGCTGCTGGTCAGGACCATGAGTTTTGCCTCCCTTTGGCAAACCACTGGCTATTTCAAAATGATCCAGGCACCATCCTTTGCAAATTTCTCTTTAAATTCACCCTGGGGCTTAGCAGTGCCTTCACGGGGATCACTTGTTGCAAAGTGGCTTGGCGCAGCAACTCATTCTCTGAGAGTTCAGCAAAACTATCTTCTCCATGAGCTGTGCACCCAGGTTATGAAAGGAAATTCAAGCCCGGCCGGCTGCAGGGAGTCAGGCATGAGCTGCAAACAAACAAAGCCTAGGAAGGAATCTCAGTCTGGCTTTTGGGGATGGACTTTATTTGACTCGGGTTACACAGATCAGAGCTACAGATGTCACCATTTATCACTTCATCTCCAAGGGGATAAATATTGCCTGAGCGGGTCCCAGCACCCGGAATACGGGTGTGTGGAGTATGGTATTTTGCTGCAAGTAGGACTCTCTCCAGCAGCCTCTGGTCTGCTCACACACATGGCCCTGGACTTCCAGCCTCGCTGCCCTTCCATTCCTGGTGCATTTGCTGCATGGGGATTCAGAGGGTGACACAGCAGGGGAGGCTCTGCTGTCAGGCTGCGGGGCCAACACAGCTGGGCTCTGGCTGGCTGTCCCCTTGCACGGGCGGGCAGTGGCAGGACCTGGCTCCATCCAGGCCATCTACCCCAGCTCTCAGCCTATCCCCAGCACTGCACTGCTGATACCCTGATTTTTCCAGGAATGAAACATAAACATCTCTCTGAAACACATTAATGACTGTTTATTTGCCTTGTGCTGTCGCCTCCTTTCTTGGTCATGGTTGCAAGATGAGATTTTTCTTTTTTTAAACTTCAATGGAAAAGGAAATTAATAGCTTCCTTCAGCTACTGCCCGCTGGCCGGCCAGAACAGCTGTCAGCCACAGAGGGTGACTTGTGACCCTGAAAATATTGGCAGCATGTCCCCAGGCTTTGGGAGGGCTTGGGGGTCAAGCAGGAGAGGTGGCTGGTGCTCCTCAGCCCCGCGTTCACTGTGAGGATGGTGAGTCCAGTAAAACTCATCTCACTCACTGAAAAGTCACCTCACTCTTGCCGTGGGCACAGCCTTGGTTTTCACACAGGAAGCAGGTCGGCACCACCACAGCACTGAGCAAAGTGGAGCAGCAAAGCCCCAGAGCTCCTTCTGTGCTGTTTGCTGAGGTGAAGATGGTCAGAAGGCACAGAGTGACGTCTCTTTGAAGCCCATCTTCGGGGACAGACAGCTCAGCACCGAGGCCTGGCCCTGCGCACTCGTTCTGTGAAGTCACCATGACCCCTAGAGGGAGAGGTGCACAGTTTTGCTGAGGCTGCTGCACACTTCTTTGCCTGCCTGGGATCTCATAAACCCTCATCCTCCTTTATCTAATGCCAGTTTCCCACTGGGTCTGACTATAGAGGGATGAGCTTCCCCTGAGCCTCATAAGATGCTTTCCTGGCATCAGCAGATTCCCAGATTTTCATCACCCGTAACAGAAAGTTATGTGGATTTTGTTTTTCCAGCAGTGAGTCAATATTTGGTGCACAATTGTTTTTCTAGCTAGAAGAAAGCCTATGTTGCATGGCCCAGATGTGGCTTTCCTTAGAATTTGCCTTGTGTACAAAATAGATTTCATGGGAACTTTCTCTCATTTTTGACATTTTCTGTGGATCTATTTTTCACTTTGCCCTATTTTCCATGAATAGTCACCGTTTTGTTTTTTTTTTTTTTTGTCTCACATCCTCACATCTTATTGTTCAGCTGTTGTTTTCTCCTGTTTTGCTCCCTCTTTTCCTGCCTGAGCCACCAGGGCTTACACCTCATGTCTTTGAAGGTCAACCTGTGGCAAATGAGTCCTTGGAAACACCTCATGGAAGGTCCAGAGCCTTAAAAGCTCCTTCAGCTCACCAGGTCTGAAAGGTGATTCAGGATGGATCTCATGCCAAGGATTAAACTCCACGGCAGTGGACAGCCATGGAGAGTGCTGCGATAGAGCCTCACTCCTGGATGGATGCAACCAAGCTGTCACCATCACACATTTAGGAGCATGGCTGTGCTTTTGTCTTTCAGTTTTCACTGCATCAGGGCCTTACTCTGCCCTGAGGCTCTGTGTTCCCCAGGGACTGGGAAGGACTTACATTTAGTGACAGTCCGGATGGGATTCATGGTGCACATTCCCAGTGTGACCGGTTTGTAGTGTACCTCTTGCACAACAGTCCGCTGCATCTTCATGGTGGCTGCACACCCAGGACTGCCATCTGCTGGCACTGACTCTGAGGCTGTCCCCAGCAAGGAGTGCACATGGCCTTGCTTTGTGCAGAATGGGGCACACACTCCAAGTCTTGCTACTCCAGCTCTTTCTGAGATGCTTGCTTTGGGTTCCCTCCTCCTGCTGCTTTTCCTCTGAAGAGTTCTGCACCACTGAGTGTCCTGGCTCATTCCTACAGACTGCCACTATTTATTGTTTTTTCTTCTGTCATCACTGCACTTTTTGTGCCCTCTATCTCCATTTCTGGCTTGTCCAGGAGAACAAATACTTCCTGGATGCTCTTCTGGGTGGGAGCCACAGTGCAAGAATCATAGAACAGCTTGGGTTGGAGGGGACCCCAAGGATCATCAAGTTCCAACCCCCTGCCATAGGCAGGGCCACCAACCTCCAGATCTGGTACTAAACCAGGCTACCCAGGGCTCCATCCAACCTGGTCTTGAACACCTCCAGGGATGGGGTATCCACACTGTGGGTAGCCTGTTCCAGCACCTCACCACTCTCTGTGAAGAACTTCCCCCTGACATCTGATCTAAACCTTCCCTCCTTGAGCTTAAAGAAGGTAGGAATAGTCCTGAACTGGGTGTCCCAAACGCAGCCCCAGGGACAGAAGCTCCCTGGCTGGGGCCAGCAGCAGCCATCTGCTCCTTTGCAGTTGCATCTGGGAGCCTGGTACACACAAAGTGGAAAAACACTGGCTCAGGAGCAGACATCCAATCTGTTTGCAGAAGGCAGTTTTTCTAACTGCTTGGCTGGTGTGTGATCACTCCTGTTACCAAGCACTATGTAATGCAGGCAGCTAACTAGTCTTCTCAGCATCATTTTTCAGCCCATAGGTTTCATTTACTCTGGCCCCTTTTCAGTGTTTCAGGCTGATGAAAGTGCCATCTCAGCTCTCTGCATGCACAGCCCCAGCACTCTGCTTGGTTCCCACTGCTGCTTCTGGGTCATCAGCTTGATCGCTTTGGTCTCCTTCAGTTGCTGTTTTTCTTACAATCAGAAGGGGAAGAAAGAGAACAGAGAGCTCCATATTTTGCTGGGACAAGAAGAAAACAAACCCAGAAGGTCTCTCTTGGGTGCAGGTTTGGGGCTTTGGGACATGTTACAACAAAAGTGTTTAGGTGATAGAAGGCAGGGGCTGCTTTGAGGATCACCCACACCTATGGGTGCTGGTTGTCTGAAGGAGAAAATGGCTTGGGTTGGTTGTTGGGGAAATACAGTACCTCAGGGTAGGAAGAGAGACTGAATAACCAGCATGTGCTGGAATTCAAATACGGTTGCTCTTGTTCTTTTCTAAACAAGGCTATGTGTTCATCTCAAGCCAAAAAGTGGTGGCTGGGGACAGGATATTGTCCCTTCTGTCGCCATATCTGTACACCTCTGACAGCTGCTGTGCAGGATTCTGCTTGCATACTGGTGAGGGTTTGGGCTCTTTGATGCTTTAAACAAAGCCACATCAGTGCTTTGAAGAGGGTGAGCTGAGAGCAGGTTCCTTGGATCACTCAGCTTTTGCACCAGGTACAAGGAGCTGTTCAGCCTCCTCTGCTCCATTCTCTGTTTACAGGATAATAACTTCAGTGATTAATAATACTCCCAGGATATGTTTCTTTCAAGAACTAAAAACTTGAATACAGTGCCTGTATTCAAAAACTCAGGGTACCCGACTGGAATTATCTGGAGATTAAAACTGGAGATAGGAGAATTAGCGGCCAGAACTGGATCCAGAAGGACATCTGAGAAATCAGGCAATTATATTCCAAAGGCATATCTTTTTGTGTTCTCACTGTTACAAATATAGCATGCAGAGCAGGCTTTTCTCTGGCAGTGCTTGTCTGTTTTGCTCATCAGTATAGTAGCCGACCAGACGATAAAGATCTTTGCTATCAACCCTTTTAGCTAAGAAATGAAGCTTGAATGAACCTTTTATAGACAAACAACTGGAGGAGAGTGAAGTGAAACCATGAACTGTGCTGTGAATCAGCTCCAGCACTTCAGCAGTTCTCTCCAGACCTCCACAGACCTCTAGTTCTTATTCAGGGTTGACTCCATTTACCATCTGTTCTCAGTTAACCCCAACCAGAGGGACACTGTCTGGCAGGGCTCCTCACAGCCATGCAGCAAAGTCTCAGGTGAGGAGAGACCTGAATGTGCCTTTCTCTCACTGATCTCACTGCAGCACCATCACATGCCTGGGACTGATGTTTCAGTACTTTCAAGATCCTCATATGTCTGTCAAAATTAGGACGTTAGATATTTCCCAAGGTCAAACTGCTGTCGACTTTAATACCATAAAAGTTTTAATATAGCATGCAAGCTTTGAAGACAGCTGATTTTTAAGCCCTCTTAGCCCTTACGATCCTGTAACAGTGAATTCCGCTGATAAACAGTGACTCCCATAAAAGGCCAATTATCAATTTAAAATGCCCTTTAATTCTGTAGATTCCTCTATTGCCCTGCATTTGCAGCAGAGATCAAACCACTTGCTTCCCAGCACATCTCTCTATATTCTTCCTTAGCTCTTTGCTTCCCTAGAAACAAGGCCTAGCAGTGCTCCGGGCCCTGACTGCCAGGCCTGGCTTGTTTTCACCAGGTAGCTCTAAGCAGCTGTGGATATTGCATCCATCCCATGATGTGCCTTCTGGGACAGGGCAATCACAGCTAAGCAAGGCTGGGGGGACCAGGGCCCCGTCAGGTGGCACAGTAAGATTTCCTACCCCAACCTGGAGGCATACTGCCATTTTGTTTACTCTTTGGGCACAGACAGCCTTGCTCTTTATTTAGCTGCGTGCGTATGCTCAGATCCATTTCCTTTATGAGTGCCGTTCATTTGGAGCTCAGCAATGCTCCCACTGTGCGAGGTGTTCAATCCATTCCTTCCAACGTGACCTAGCATTTGGCACACGATGTGACATGGGGCTGTTTGTTTGTCAGAGTGCCTGATGTTCTTTAGAAATTAATCAATATCCTTCCTGGACTAATGTAAATTGTTTTTTGAAATGCAAATGTTATCTTTCTCCACTATCTATGCTTTTATCATAGTGGCCAAATAGTAGACTAGAGGAGCAAAACCACCCTTTATAGAATTCATGCTTGGTTCTGCTTCTTATACCGTGTTTATTTGGGGGTTATGTAGTGCTTCTTAAAGCCAAAAAGCATTCACAGATGTAATTCCCAGTTTCATCTTAGACAGCTTCTAGACCCAAAGGCAGTCATTTTTTCACCAGACGGTCTTCTGAGACAGTTTAGTGACAAACTTCTTTGTCAATGCTTCAGTTACTTCATCATTTTGGCTACAAAGAAAACTACCATTTTTGGCCTTCAGATTAAACTTTGATGTCTTTCCAAGTCTATTTCAACTGCTTTCACTTATGGACAGCTCAAAATTTCCCAGTGAAAACAGAGATTTTTTATCAGTGTCCCTTGCGGGGTTTGCTATGAAGAATGTGTGGCGCTGACTTCTTTAGAAACCTTATGTGGGCTCCAGTTGTCTGCAGACTTCAGCCTGAAATCCTCCTCTGCTGTGTAACCAGACCAGAAGGAAACAAGAATGGAAGAGCCATGAGAAACTCCATGCTTTACACTGAAAACTAAATGATAACCATGGTTCCATCTTGCTTTAAAATCTTTAAAATTGTAAAATCTGTAAAACTGCAACACCCCATGAGTGTCTGCATAAAGCCCATCTGCTCCTGGGGGCAGTTCAGCCTGTCCAATCCACGGGAGCTCTCACATTGCTTCGAGTTTTTCCCTGAATCGATACAGAAACTTTTTCTTTGAACACTACCATTTTAGACAATTTCTTCATCTTTATTGCTTGGAAAGAATATCCTGAACGGTATAAATTGGTGCCAAATAAATAGTGTCATTTCTGTCTTACATTTTAGCTGCCAACTTGTTTTCCTTGAAGATGGCTGTGCTTGGGGTGGTTGTTCATGGTTTGAGTGGTACGTATTTGATGCAAATGCATTCTTATGCCTTGGCAGCTTTTCAATTTTTCTTTTTTTTCTTCTTTTTTTCCTCCTTTTTCTATTTTTTCCCCCCTACCCTCCCATTTCCTCATGAGACCAAACATTACAAAGTGCTACAGTGCCTGCCACCAACCTGCCTTCTCTACCTGAACTTCCAAGAGCTTCTCCACTCCCCTCCATCTTCTCCAGCCCTCCTTTTGAAGCCCGAGCATGGTATTATTCCTGGGGAACCAGTTTTTGCACAAAGATGCTGAATTTTATCACCTGCTGCTGCAAGCAGCTCAGCTACACCAAACAGCACGATGACATCTCATTGTCTGGAACCGTAAGACACCAAAGAGACTGATGAGCACTTTTCTTGTTAAGGAATGGTGAGACTGAGTTTACATTTACGCTGAGAAAGGGCTTTGCTGGGTAGCTTTACCAGGCAGTCTCCCTCCTTCCAAGGGGCAGAGTCTCTTGGCACATTGCTGTGCAGGCAGAGAGGCTCACATTTCCCACTCCTGGAGCCCTCCTTGCATAGTAACCTTTTTCTTATTTACCCATGTTTTCCCCTTGTGCTTAAGCCACCCTGGATACATACAGTCTGCTGCTCAAGACCGTCCTGCTAATGCCTATCCCACACAAAAGACAACATCTAGCTGGTGCCTGGGCTGGGGTTTAGCTATTTCTTTCTCATCAGAGCAGTTCAAAGCAGACTGCAAGCCTGGCCATAAGTTTATAGTTTCCTAGCAGCCGGTATCTCAGGCAGCTGAAGGAAAATGCTTTGACGTGGCATTTTTGCCCTGCTTGTGTCAAAGCTACTTTAGCAGTCCTGTTTCCCACCAGGCCTGCCTGGTAGCAGGGGCAGCCCATACAAGACGAGATGGTCTCCAGAGCTCCTTGCAAAAGAGGCTCTCACACAAGGATCCCAGGGACACCGGCCCGTGGTCTTAACTGCACCTTGACAGACACAAGCAAACCCAAACATTGGGAGAGCGAATCCAGGTTGCAGCACAGGCTGATCCTTGCCCAGGGCTCTCTCTATTAGGCCCAGGACCTAATTGTGCCTCAGGTCCAGGTTAGTGCAGAAGCACCCACAAGGTTGGGACCAGACACTGTGCAATGTGCTGCAAAGGATCAGGGTCTGGGTTTCCCAGAGTTTTTCTCATGACAGAATGCTTCCTTTATGCACTTTGTTGCCTCTGTGGCTGAAAAGGGTGAATAAAACAACTCAGTATGACTTAGAAAAATAACTTTGTCCGCAAGGTATTTGGTGAAGGACAAAGATGCTGCAAGCGTGTGAGGAATGTGCTCACAGAGCTGGCTCCAGCCTCGAAGGAAGCTGCAGCTGTGTTGGCGAGAGAGTCCAAGGCTCTCCAAAAGCAAGTCGTGAAGCTGACACAAGATAACTATTCACCTGAGGCTCTAGGCGCACTTTGCTTTCCAATGTTTTCTCTGTAACTGTAGCTAACACTGCCGTAGCCCCCACACCTTGCTACGAGATGCAGAGAGTGAGATAAACTGGCCATCCCAACTATAGTGGAAATGCTAAGTCATGACCTGAAGCAGTGATGGAGCACCTGGTGGGAAGGCAGGGCCTACCCAAGGGAGCTCAGGTGCATGCAATGCAGCTGAGTGACTGGAAGGATCCTGGCTCCATCCCTTCCCAGACCCCATTTAAGGGTTAGCAGTGGAGGTAAGGGTAGCTGACTGGACATCCCTGTCTACCTGAGGCTTTCTGAAGGTAAGCAGTTTCTTTCCTTTATTTCTGTGCTCACACCTGTTGCATTTAAGTAAACCTTTATTTGCTGCTGCCTAGGAACTTGTGACTCTTCTGTTATTGCTGTGCTTCCATCTGTTACACCAACCGTAGCCATGGCATAATTATCCCATGGAGACAGTCCCATTGCTCAACTCTAATGATTAGGACCCTTTTCTGGCTGGTAATGGAGCAGTTTAGGAAAGACACTATGCAGCGCTATGCCTCAATTTCCTGATTTGAAAGATGGGAGGAAAAGCAGCTTGTCTATGTAGATGGGGAAGGATCATTACTGTGTGTCCTGTGCATATGGAAGGGAGCCATAAAACAATCGGGAACTATGATTGACTTTATTTGTGTTTTGATACACAACCAGTCGAAGCTTTTCCCTTCCTAGCACCTGCAGCAGATCCGCACTGCTTTGAGCTCAGTCTTAATGCCACCCACATCTGAGCCTCACTGGAGCTGGCAAGAACCCTGAATGGAGCAGCTCTTCAAGTCACTCTGGGAAGTGAGAGCTCTTCCAGTGCACCTCATCCATAGCGCTGTGAACCATCCCAGCACAGCAGGGAGCTGCCACCACATACCTTCCCTGGGACTGAGGCCATCAACCTGCTGCATGCTCCAACAATCCAGACATCCACTGTGCTTCCTCCTGCCAGCCTTCGTAATGGTTATGATGTTTTGTCAGTTTCTTCAGTTGGTGCATTCCCAGGCTCAGTCTGGTTTGGGAGAGGCAGTTATACAAGTAAACCCACAACAATGGGCAGAGACCTTGACTTCTTTGTTGTCCATATTTTGCTTCTCGTCTAAGCTGGCAACTCTCTGCCCTCACAGCTGCCTGCAGGAGCTCCTCTTTCTGCTCTGGTAGTGCTGTGCCAGCAAAGCAGCTCAAGAGCATTAACAGCCAGGGCAGCAGTTCTTCAAAGAAATGTTCTCCCTTTCTTTTCTTTTCCTCTCACATCTGTTCTCTTCTCTCCCTTCTCTGCTTTTTTTCCTCACTGTGCATACTGAAAAAAGCAATAAATCTGGGCAGCAGTCCCCAAAGGTTCCTATAACTCTGAATGCCCTTCCTATTGAATTTAGGCACTGTGCGCATGGCTCCAGCAAACTTGCAGCCTGCTGACCCGGCCAGCTAACAGCTACAGTTACGTCAGCCACATACAATTAGAGTTTAAGAGCAGGTATGGCAGCCAGACCTATAATCGCTAAGCACTGAAAAAGCTTTCTTGCTACAAAGGCTGCAGGAATAATCAGAGTGCTTTAAGAGGCACAGGAGAGATCTGAAGACAGTTCATTGGCCTGTGATTTCCTTACTATTCAGGGGTTATAGCCTCACTTACAACAATAGAGAAGTTGCATCAGGAACTCACCTTTCTTGGAAGAAAATAAGGTTCTAGGTGTTTGCAGAGATTAAAAATTCAAAGCAAGTAAATGCTAAAGATCAGGCATGAAGAGATGCTCTGAAGAATCCTTTCTCACAAGAAGTAAGGCATAGGGCCAATGATATGGGAAAGCAGTCCCAGGAGATGTGCTTCTCTGCCCAGTCTCACACTGTGTCTGAGGACTTCTGCATCCTCATGTCAGCCTTTATTTCCCCTCTGTCTCTCTGTTTCCTTCTCCACAGCTGCTTGTCTCAGCCTCCTTTCCCCATCCCTGCTCCCTCAGCAGAGCTGTAACAGGCAAAGGAGCGCGCAGAGCACACCCCACAGCAGAGTTTGGGTGGTGTTTGGTGGTGGGGTTCAAGAGGTAAAGTGACAGCAGAGGATGAATATAAGCAGAGGACATCACCACAGACCATTCTTGATGAAGAAAGTCAAAAATAACAGTATCCACTTCTGAGTTCTGAGAACCCAGATATTAACTGTGCTTCCTTCCTGCAGGTGCTGTTTTTTAGCCCCAACGCTGTGACCTCTGAGGTTTTGTTCTCTGGGTCAGACACTCACAGTAGAGCTTTACAGAGCTGCTGCCACAGGCTTGCTGATGCTGAAGGGTGGTTATTGTCCAAACTTCACACTTTTAACCTAGCAGCTGGAGAGCTGAGTGTTAATTTTCTCACTATGATTTGCCTTCCATGTCCTTTAAGTAGACAGAGTCTCTCTGAGCCCTAGGTATGGGGACACAAGAAGCAGACTGGTACCACAAGTGGACAGATAAGCCTCACCTGGCTGCTAACTGAGTGGAAGCTGCTTGTGGGACTGCAGTGCATGGCATCTCTGATTTGTGTCATGCAAACCCACTTAAGCTGTGACTTATGACAATCCCAGCCATTGAATTTTGCCACTGTAGGAATGGGAAGGACCTGAGGAGCCGATGGTGACTTCAGTGGACATCTGGATTTTTGCAAAGCATCTCAGTGTATCTCTTCCTGCTGTGTCAGAAGTCTGGTGCTTAAACTGCTCTTATTTTGATTTACCATAGCCCAGGTGCTTCCTTGTATTCATGTAACAGAGCATAAAAACTGCAGAGCACCGTTTTTTATCCCACCAAAGCTGCTGACAGCTCGGCTGACTCCTGCTTTGAACTGGAACTGTCATGTTTGGCCCAAAGCAATACAGTGCTGCCACTCACAGCTCAGTTGTCAGCACTGTGCTGCCTCTTGCTCTGCACATTAATTCCTGCTTAAGCCCTGTGGCACTTGTTTGTTTTCCTCTATTCTTTGCCTATGAATGCATTTGCTCGTGGGGCAAGGTCAGCATGCAGATGTCACACAGAGCCCTGTCCCAGCACAGGAGAAGAAACGGTGCATTGTGGTCTGCCCCAACCTTCCTGCTCCAATCTGTTTTTGCAGCCATATCCCACTAGAGGAACAGCTGATCTGATTGTGTCCAGGTTGTTCTTCTATCTTAGGCTTCTGTTGAGCAAAGGAGCAAAAGGTTTGGGCTGAAAAAGCTATTTACTGTTCAGCTGTGCCTCTGGGACAGCTTCTTGGAGCTCCCAAACCATCAAATGGAGGCTCTTTCATATAGCCCAGCTTAGGTATTCTCATTGAGAAGCTCCAAGTTCGAGCTCTCGGGGTGATGTGTTTGACTGATTTGTGCTTTTTCTTCAGCAAATCCATATTTGTTTCACTCCCTTCTTCTTTTCAAGCTTTTAATCACAGCATTTCAGGAAAAATTCCTTGTGAATGCATATAACCACTTTAGCTCTGTGACTTATTCTCAGCTGGCATTAATTCTAAAAATAATGGAGGAACTTTATCTGTTAGTTAAAACTAATGACCTTATAGAATTGCAGATGTGTTAAACTTGAAAAGATTTGCATTGGAGACCAATAGGAACAGACAATTTGCAAGTCTAAATAAGAAAGGAAATTGCATTGAAATGGATATACTCAGCTAGGTGGAACTCCAGCTACTAGAAGTTACAAAGAGAATTAATTGTGGCCATTGGTTCTTAGAGTACCATGTTTACCCCATGTTTCAGAGGTGTGTCTGGGAATATTTCCCTTCCACCTTGCAAAATGGGAAAAGGACTTTTTCCCCTTCAAGGTAAAATCAGATGCAAGCCATTGCAATGATTACCATTTGCATTCTTTCAGACTGCTTCCAGATTGAGTCTACGCATTTTGTAAACTTAAGGAGTCCAGCTGGATGGTTTGTGCTCATCGCTCATCTATCAGCAATAAAAGCTCTGCGGCCTTTAATGTCGCACCCAGCTGCAGAAAACTACATTGAAATTGTTGGTTCTCGAGAGAGCAGTTGGGAAGGACAGCACTTATTCTCCCTGGGACTCTGGTGATGGAGTGGGATCCCAGTGCCAAGAATGTGTTCAGGGAGCTGCACCCAGTTCCTGAACTACCCATAAGACCCTTTGCAGATGGGTGACACGCAGCAACCAGAGCAGCAGCCAGCCATTCTGGTTTTAAAGGCAGTGGGTTCACCATTGCTGGGATTTGGAGGGATGGCAGAGCTGTACCAGGCAGAGCTCTCATTGTTGGTGGGGTGATGTGGTATTAAAGGACCACCCCATGTCCAAGGAGAACCAAGAAACCCACCACTGACTCCTGACTCTCTTCCCTGCCTCATCTGCTAATGGCTCAGGGAGAGAATGGGATGACACAGCTGCTGCAATTGGAGACCATTTCCAAGGGACCATTCAAGACTGTCTTGAGCAGAGTGAGGAGAAAACAAACACAGCAGTCTCTGACAGCAAGAAAGCATTACAAAATGTCAACTATCTGCTCGCTACAGCTGCTGTGGGTGTCCTCCAGCAATCCACAGCAGTAGAAAAAATAATGGCAGCAATACAGAGAGCAAAAAAGCTCCTGCAAAGGGGAAGAAACCTTTATCAATATACACGTTTCTTTGTGAGCTTTCCAGTTTACATAGGCTAAGGAGGAAGGTTAGCTAGCATCTACTTTAGCGAGATGCATCCTGAATCTATTCTGCAGGCTGCACTCTCCCAGATGTTTCCGGTAGCTGGATGGTGGTCAGTCCGCTGCCTGCCTTTGCCAGCTGTGCAGCCTGCTCCTGCACTGCCAAATGTTTTGCCTGCAAACCATATTTCCTCGTCTGGAGTTGGGTTTTCTTAATTACCCGCCTGTGTTCCTGCCTTACAGAAATTATTTGTTCCTGCCAGGCACTAAATCCAATGCTTGTGGGAGGTGTTTATGTGGGAATAAAAATGGCAAGCTGACAAATCCCCAGTGGCAAAGTTTTCTCTGGTGGATTTTTCACACTGAAACGGAGGAAGATGAAGAGGGCTGGGATGAGAGCCAGCCATCCAACTGCTGTTCTGAAAATTAGCCGTGCTTCTCTTTTCTGAGTAGCGGTTGTTAAGCTTGAATTTAGCACGGTGTCAAGTGTGGGTTTCATGATCTCAGCTTGTGCTCACCCTGAGCTGTTCTGGGGGGAGTTTGGCAGCACTCAGAAGGGACACAGGCACCACAGCTTCAGCTTTACTTATTCTGGAGCAAAGCTGTGCAAGCAGTTTAAATGAAGAGAATATTTCTAAGAAAACTGTGGGGTTTTGTTCCTTAGGGAGGTTGTAGATTTTAATTTATTTAATGAAAGTTGTGCTTCCTTAAGCCCAGGTGCCTTTCTGCATAAAAATCAGATGACCAAAGTGTGGATTCTAGACCAAATTCCTGATGGCAGCCAAAGATGATATGCATGTTCATGGGGAGTACTGTGTTTGCTAAAACAACTAGGAGGAAGGATGCCATGGTGTCCATTAAGAATTCAGCAGCTGAACTTCTGCATGGGTCTCAGAGCCATCTGGGGCTTTCACTCACTGACTTGTCTTCTTTCACTTCTCCAAACTCACTGTAGCTCCTGATTTTTTGACACCATGTGCAGTTTCTCTTCCAGTTTATTGCCCTGGGTGACACCGGTTGCTATTTTGTCACTCTCTCCTTGCCATCACACTGTCTTCTTAAGAGAGAAGCGTTTGCATGGATTAGTCAGGGAAGCATCTGCAGTCAAGCTAACACACACAAGAGGTGGTAAATATTGACTCTAGTTGCTGTAAACTTGCCATGCCTCCAGCTGCATGGGAAAGGAGTGATAGCTGCATTGCTGAAGCCGATGACAGTTTGACTGACCTGGAGCTCAGGTTTATCTACTGGGGGACACACAGTAGTCACAGCTCCTGGCTTCTGCCTCCAACTGGGCAGCGCCCTCCCTCACTGCTGCCCCAAGCACACAGCCAGGTGTCCTAAACTGTGGGTCCAGGGCTGGGCAGCAGCTGCTGGATGCCTGCGAGGAGCTGGCTGGCACCACAGCTTGGCTCTGCTCCTTATTTCCAGCTTGCTACTTCAATTAGAAGTAGCTAAATATACACAAGTGCTTTCCCAATATTATTTTCCATGTATGCAAGAGAAGAGGGATGCTATGCAGGCATGGAGGAGAGGTGTATAACTTGTCCTTTACTTGGAAGTGAGGGAAGGAAGGTCTGGATGAAATGAATTTGCTTCCAGACACAGCTCCTGCTGCAAGGACTTCAGAAAGCTCTTTGAGGATCAGTCGGCCTTTTTCTGCATGATCTAAAGGGAAGTAGTACAAACAAATAGTGGAGCGTGCGAGATCCCAGCATAGTATGGCCCAGAAGCCCATTTCTCCGTCCTGTCTGCTTCACAACACACAGTCAAATTCATTTTAATAATGCTCCTAAGAAGGCCAGAGTTGTCTCCTAGAAAGCAGGAAAGTTGTCCGGGTGACTGCTTTACATCAAGGGCTGTTGCACTGCTGCACCAAGATCTCATCCTGTCTTGCCACTGCCTTGCAGAGATGGCCAAGCAAAAGCTTGTCCTCA
>JAOWBP010004313.1:7682390-7697877 GCA_028571105.1 Tragopan temminckii
TCCAAGTCCTGCTTTGAAGGCCTCAGGTCAGAGGCTATATATAAACCATGCTGAATTTGCTGGCAGCTAGGATGGGGTGGACAGTGCCCAGCACCTCCCTGTTCCATCATCCTTTCTCAGAAAAGTTTCTTTAAAGGTCTGAAAGTGCTTTCTGGTACAAAGGTAGGGATAAGATGCTTCTTCCATCTGCAAATAAGGAACATGTAATTTGGGACAGGTGAAATATTCTTTTCATCTTTGCAGTGGATGCCTCACCTGCTGACCAAGAAAATTCATGGGAGCTGGGGGTGCGTCTGAGTAGCTCTCCCAGACACCTTCATCCTATTCCTTGGACAGACTAAAGTGTTTCTGACTTTATTAGAGCCCTTCCTGAGCACCAGGCCTGCCCTGCGGGAGAGAACAGCCCTGGCTGCATGCCTCTATCTCTCCTGAAAGAGAGCATCCCCTTGACACCATAATCATCAGCCACCAGCAGAGCAACCCCATGCAAATGCTGCTGCTCCTGAACATCACAACCCAGCCCCAGACCTACATGAAAACTTTATTTCCCAGCCTGACTTCAAGCTTTAAGATGCACAGGCAGCCACACTGGGATGTAAAAGGCTGGCTGGATTACTCAGGCTTTGAGCACCATCTCCTGTCCTGTTGGCTCAGCTCCATCAGGGTACCAGCACACATTGCCTGCAGCCGACAAGCAGCAGAGATACAAGGGATGGACTGCTGACCCTGGTCCACAACCCTCCACATCTTTCACGGGGCAGTACCATCATTTCTAGGCCATGATAAAGAGCCCTCAGGATTTCCTAGCATGAATTTCTGAGCCTCTTCACACAGGGGTCAGAACAGAGGGTGGGAGCAGAGGGAAGCTGCCTAGATTAATTCTGGAGTTCGCATCATCCTGACAGCCAGTTCTCTTCTCCGAGCTCAGAAGTTCTATCTCGTCAGTAAAGGAGGCCAGTGCTGCTTCCTGTGAGGAGCTTGTAATTACTCGGCCTCTCGGGAGCTGCAGCATTTATCGCATTAGTAACAGCTTCAGCACAGAGGCATTTTCCCGGAGCTAAATGCCGCTCCGCTGTAACACAATGCTCAGCTTTGGCAGGGGTCAGATTTGACATCAGTGACACATACTGGCTCTGGTCCTGGGCGACACTGATGCCCAGGCACCCTCCTGCCCTCGCCTTCCCTGCACCAAGCAGTCCCAGGAAGGAGCTGGAGCTGTGCTCAGACCCACGTGCAGCTGCCACCTTCCTGCCCCATGCTCCATCTCCCCAGAGACATCCAATCATCATCAGCTGGTGACTGTGCCCAAGTTCACATCCCCTCTCTGCTCCACACCTGTGCCACTGGAACCACAGAGCTGCTGATCCCCAGCAAAAAGGGAAAGAGCACAGCCAGGCTTGTGCCACAGGGGACAGCCTGGGCCTGTGTCAGCCTTTGTGTGGCATGTTCTCATGTAAACACGTTTCTGTGTGTGGATGCAGGCTCAGTAACACCACCAGTTGCTCCAGTCAGCGTGACGCCATCCGCTGGGCCCTGCAGACCTGATTGCTCCCTGGGGCTGGCTGGGAGCAGCTGCAGTGTTGGTGCTTGGAGCTGAAGGCTGCTTGGGAGCCTTATCCTCAGAAATCTGCATCCCACCCACATCCCCCACAGGAGGAATGGCAAGCCAGGTGAATCCTCCCCATTTTGTGAGTTCATTTCATGACCCAATGTGGCTCCTTCTGAGCTAAGGCATTCCCTGTGCTTTCAGCCTCATTCAGATACCAGCCAGGCTTTTGGTATGGATGTAGCATCCTTCCTCATAACTTTATCCTCTACCAGGTTCAACATTGTACGTGGAGCAGTGGATATGAATGAAGTTGCCTCAAAAGAGCTCTGTAAGAGCATCACCAGCCCAGGCTGTCCTTTCTTCCCTGCCCGAGATGGGTATTTTTGATGGGTGAGGGCAGGACTGCTGCTTCCCACTGGCCTCACCAACACATTCCTTGCAACTGAGCCTTGGCTTGGCCATCCAGAAAGTTTCTCACTGTGGGCCCTGCTTCACAGGGATAATGGGCTGGATGTGCCTCAAAGGGTCTATGTATCTTACTAAGGATTTTCACAGGCCGTCATCCTATTTTTTAAACACAGCCTTGATAAAGGTCTCCATTTCCAGCAGCCAGACTCAGCTGCTGACCCTTTGGGAGGAGAAATCAAAGCCCTCAGTGTCTTCTCCCACAGCCATCTAAAGACAGGGACAGAACAAAGATGGGAGACTTTATCTCATCTGGCTTGTGGACTTGATGTACCGCTCTCTTGCCTGTCTCAACAGGATAAAGGCCGTGCCAAAGTTGTCCTTGCCATGTAACATTTCCTTTAGTAGTACCGAACACCTCAGTGCTTCCAGCGCATCTCTGATCCTCTCACTCCCTCAAATGGAAAGGAGAAAACACAACCCATGGTGCCTTTATGAAACAAAATATCACAATATAGAGAGATGATGAAGTTACTTTGCTTCTGGCAACCTGTTTTCAGCTCCCTCTGGTTTGGTAATAACGTTATAATTATACCAGCAGTTATGAATGGTTTTGTCTTTATTTACTGTAAGTATTTCCTCATCTCATACAGTAATATGAACGTTGGCACAGTTTGGTGATTTTCTGCAGGAAACACAGGGCTGAAACACACTGCTAGGACAGATGTGTGCTGGAGAACAGGGAGTCCCTAAGGAATCCCTCTTCTGCTACCAGGGCTAACTACTGTGTAGTGCTGTAAGTAAAGCCAAATTTATTATTGCTTTAAATTCAGATAAATAATTCACACAGCAAGTTATTTAGGTAATAATTGCATAACCAAATCTAAAATTATATATTCTAGAGAGACATATACAGGGTAATTCTGATCATTACTGGGGAAAAAATAGCAACACACGCTAGAAGAGCTAAAGCAGGGGAAAATACAGAGCCCCCAGAATAGCACCTATGAACCAGCTTTGTATTTTTAGCCTCCTGCAAGTCCAGGGGGGGACAGGACATGGGCAGAGACTCTGTGCCCTTAGCTGAGACACACAAGGTCTGCTCTTGGGCAACTCCTAGCTGCAGACCCTCCCCATAACAGCACCAGAAGAATTTCTGCATGGCAGCAGATGTTGTCCACACAACATGCTGAGCCAGCAAGGCTGTCTTGTCCATACATCTCTGTTTACAGCACAGCTGCATGGGCACAGCCAGCTGGGTCAGCAAGATGTGCCAGGGGACACCTGGTTGGAGGCAGAGGAAGAAAGGGAAGAAATGCGATCCAGTGGATTTTCCCCTGCTCTTGATTTGGAAATGCCACATCATCCTTAATGGTCTGTGTAATCACAAAGTGCTTCACTCTGAACATGAAATCTCTTACAAAAAAAGCATCGCTCTTGGCTAAAATTTCCAGAATCCCTGTGGTGCAGTAATAAATGAGATGAATGCAGGGATGTGGGAGCTTCTCATGTAACGGCTGAATGTGGATGCCAAAGTGCAGATATCTCGATTGCCTTGGAGCAGGCAGGCCGTGCCCACAGTTTTGATGTATGAGCGGCCTCATGAAAACAAAGGCATAGCAGCATTGTGCTAGAAGCCAGGCAGAATCAGCAGCAGAGAAAGGTCTTTAAAACTCCATCCGTTCTAACCAGAAGGCAGGCCCTGCCCACACGAGTTTCCTGGGTGCCACAGATAAAAACACTTATATTGATTGCCAGAGGCACAAAGAAATGGGGGAACCATTCTGGTTATCGTTCTGCTTCAAAGCTAACAAAAAGGCACTGCAGATCTGTAGCACTGCAGAGCTGCGGCTAAGCAATGTAAAATTCATCCATGAAATCTAATAGTATGGCAAGAGAGGAACAGTTAGAAGCTCAGCTGTGCTGAGCAAATGTCAGGAGAAATAAGTTTCACTGCATTGAACATTGCTGCCCACATGTTCCCAAACCCATACAGCTGTGTCTACTTTCCGGGATGCCCTGTTTGCTTCTGCAGCATTGCAGCTCTGCTTCTCATAGCCTCCCTCACAATGTCCCCTGCACACAGCATGGCTGGAGGGAACTTGTGCATGCTCCTTTCTTGGTGCCAAGGACTGGCCAAGCTGGCTCGTCCACATTATAAATATGGCCCTGAACCAATAGGTTTTTGCAAGCAGTTCACTTTGTACAATGAAGTAAGGATCAGAGCTTCTAGTTTTACCTACCAGTACTCATATCTATGTGGCCAGTTCAAAGAAGGGAACCTGCTCAGTGATGGGCAGTGAGTTACATAGCCTGCATTGTAACAGACACCACCAAGCTCCAAAATGTGTCTTGGTACATCTACTCTGTAAGTCTTTACTTAAATTTTTGGTGTACAGGTTGATATCTGGAGCTCTGAGAACATAGCCAAAGCTGGAGTACCAACTCGAGTGCATCATATATCCTAAACTCCTGATCCTGAATGTGCTCCAAAGTCAGTCCAAGAAGTCAAATTCAGGCAAATATTTCCCAAAATGACCCATGGCCCCAGACACTTCCAGAAGGTTTCCAGAGGTCTGTCACCTTCTGCAACCTGCCTGTTTGTAGCTTTGCAACCTCTGACAACAGTGTGTCCTTACTCATCTCCTCCAACCAAAGTGTTTTTAGCCCAGGGATAGATGTGTCAGGTTGTTGGTGACTAATGGAGCCTCACCCCGATTAAGCCAACACATGAATCTGCTGAGGGTCACCAGAGATAGCAGGAGCTCACTGCCTCCATAAGCTAGGTGCCTGCTAGCACACATCTCTCTCCCAAGGCTGATTCCAGCTTGCAGGAAGACAAATGGCCCTGATAGGAAGCAGGAGGAAGGATAAGCAGTAGACATTGTGTCAAAGAAAGGGGTCTTAGGGTATGGGACAGTTGCTGGCCTGAAGGACAGACAGGCAAAGTGGCTGTCAGCAAAGACCAAGATGCAAAAAGCCAGAAGCAAGCTCTGCTGTGGCACCAGAGCTGGTTTGCTCCATGTGTCACTGTGGCTGCATCCCAGGGCAGGGCACCAGGGAGCACAGCAGCTGGTGGGAGCAGCCCTGCTGCAGGGAGGTGTTCCCACATCTCGTGCTGAGATATCAGAAAGCCGTGCTGATGCTGCAGCTCCTTCCCCAAAGGGGACAGCAGTAGGTTTAGTTTCTGATGCTCAGATATCTATTTTCAAAATATTTTTAGGAATTATACTCTCTTTGGCACCTGCGTCCCTCTGTTTGGTGGAAGTTATCCAACGACCGCAAAGTCATCGAGAGAATCAAAGAGAGAAAAATTATTTAAGTCTTATTTCCTTAAGATTAAAAACCCAACAGCCCTTTTTGAGATGTTTATCCCTCACATGGAATTACAGGTTATAATTACTGTAGCTGTGTTCAGCTGACAATGTGGAACAGCCCAAGGCTGCTCTCAGTGGAGACATCACTCAGCTCTTAGAGCTGAGGCCTAAGCCTCCCAGGTACGCAAAGAGGTGATGCCAGGCCCCTTCCAGGCACTGGTCTGGCCATGCAATGTCCCTGGCCGCATCTCCCTCCTCACAGCTGCAGAATACACGTCTGTGTACCTCCATGTGCAGCCTCCCAGAAAGGAACAAAATGCTCTCAGAAGAGGACATTCAGACCAAAACAAGACGGAAGCCAGCACTAACCCTGGCAGAAAAACAAGGAGCCCTTCCTGTGATGGATGGAAAAGCAAGAAGGTCGATGTGGATTGAAAGAGCTTTCCAGTCCCTGGTCCTCGTGGCAGATGTCCAGCCCTGGTACACTGGGTGGTTTGTTCAGTGCCCAGCGTGGAAGGAGGGAGATGTAGAGCCAGGCAGTGAGCCATGAGCAGGGTTCTATAACTCCTCAGTGCAGGTATTTGGGTACAGGAGAAGGAAATCTTGCATGCATGGCTGCCCAGTGCAGGACTTGGTGTGACAGCTGGATAAGCACTGTAGCACAGGAGGTTCTGCCCAGCATCTGCCACCAAACAGCAGCAGAAATAACCTCCCCTAATGAAAGGATGTCACTCAGGTCCGAGGCTCCGCTCTGGATCACTCCCAAGTTGAATCCCTCTCTTATTTCACATTTAGGCGCTGTGATGAATTAATAGTGGCAGAAAATTAATGGGCACACTGTTTTCTGTCGGTCCAGCCTGGCTCACATCACTCTGCTGCCTGCAGCAACCACTGCTAGCACAGGGCTCCAACCATGAAATACAACACGGCCCCTGGAGGGTCAGTCTGTCCTGTGCCTGATGCTTGGTTTGTGTGCTTGGCCCCAGTAGATACTTTCCAGGTTCCTGGGCCTGTGATGCTCTTGGCTTCTTGTCCAGCCCGAGAACACAGCACAGTCACTGAAAAGTAGGGAGATAGATAGAAAACAGCATGGTAATTTGAAATTATTTCAATACAGTGGTTTACTGCACAGCTCTTTAACCACCTCAGCTTGTTCCTAGCCTGGGTTTACTGACTGGCATGTGACTGGATGGAGTCCCATTGGTGGAATGGAAGGAATGCTCCACCACAGCTGAACCTCAGTTGGAGAGTGCTGCAGTCACCAGGTTACAGCACAGGGCAATAAACAACACGTGGAAGTAGGATACTAATCCCAGGGCTGGCTCACTTATGGGCAGAAGAGAGTGTGGGGAAAGCCTTGCTGCTTCCTCACTAATTATTCTGCCCGGTTGCATTGTCCACTTGGCGCATACCCTTTCCTGAAGGCAACGAAGCATTAAGCATTTCATGAGCTAGAAGAACAAGGGAAGTTTATGAAGTGCTGCTGGCACTATATTCACAAGCACACAGAGGGAACAGAGCGATTTTTATTTTCCACCACACTTAGATGACTGTTATAAAGCTCTCAAAGATGCCTGGCACTGGGGAGTGCAGCAGCAGGAAGAGTGATTGCAGAGCATCACTACAGGGTGGGCGGCGTCTTTGCAGGCTGTGATAAACAGCCCCGGGGGTGCCACTGGGAGCAGCTCCCTGCAGAACAAGCTGGGCAAAAGGTATATGTTTCTTCTCTGTGTTAAAACATGTGGGAGATTGTTGGGCATAGTCTGCATTTGTATTTGCACTTACTGCATCTATTTTGCCCTCTGCTTTCTGTTCCACACCACCTGTCTGACATTGCGTAGCAAAAGAGCAGGAAACCCTGTCGTACCTCTTTATACAGTCACTCCTCTCCTCTCCTGGTGTGCTGCAATGATAGAGACTTCATAAGCCTTTTTCAAACCATTGGAATTTATTTTACACAGTCCATGTTGCCTCTGGAGAAGAGGAATATGCATCCTGGAGTCTGAAAGGGACTCTGGGGCTAACTGTGAAGCAGCCTTTCCAATCCACTGTTCTTTCAAATTCTTTAAAAATGGCTGTCCTTCATAATTCAGGATCTCTTCTGCCAAATCCAAACTGTATGTATACAAAGTGATTTTAAATAAGCAATCCTGCAGCCACAAATAATGTATGGTGAGAAATAGCTGGTCGTTTAGCAGTCCTCCTGTATGGTAACTGTTGAGTCACAGCCTGAACCACTGATTGAGCACCTGGGGAAAGGAGCCGGTCAGCCCTGGGAGCACAGGTGAAGGCAGTTCAGCTGTGTGACTGGAAGGGCTGCAGCCTGGCTGCATTTCTCTTAGACCTCATTTAAGGGCTGACTGCTACTGGGGAAGGATCTTTGGTTGGAGATCCTTCCCATGTGGAGTTTTCCCTGTGAGCCTGGATCTTCGGAGATGGGTGAGCACTTTTCCTTTGTAATGCCTTTCTGTTGCACTAGTCCCTTTGTCATTACATCTCCTGTATCACCATTCCACCATGTTGATATTTCTGATTGTTATTCTTCCTTCTCCCATGTCCCACAGGAAGCATAGGCAGGACAGAACGTTCATTTGGTGACATGTTTGCACTGTTTTCCTTTCCTTTCATCTCTCTTCTGTAAACAGCACCATCTATGTGTCACAGAAGACGGGGGTGTCATAGAGCCTGTTGCCACCTACAGGTATCACCACCACGTCTCTCATTTTCACAGGAGTCAGCTTCTGCACCAAGTGAAAATTAACCATTGGGCTTGGGATCATTTCCTTCATAGCTTCAGCAGCTGCTGCTACTCTCCTGCTCCTCCCTGCTGAAGGGCAGGTTGTGTTCAGGCCCTTGAAGGACTGGGCAGGTTGCTGATGGATCTGCTGGTCTACTTGAGGTGTGCTGAAGGTACTGAGTGCCTCTACAGAAACGATAATCACTGTCTTACTGCCTCTGCATCCACACTCTAAGGTTAAATGAAGATAGAGGAAAAAAAATTCTTCCTTTTCTGAAGCTAAAATATTAAACTGTTCAGTGCTGTGGTTAAATTCAGGCATTGTACATTGAGGCTCCTAAGGTCTAAGCTCAGCTCTGTTATTAATCTGATACTAGCACAGAGGTTTGGCCAGGTTTCCTGACTGCTCTATCAATCTTTCCCAGTGGTAACAGCTGAACAGCAGCTTGGAGCACTAAGGATTTGTTTGTTTGTTTGTAGACCATCTTGAAATCCATTTTCAGTTTTAGTCTGTGGACTTAGGAAAGTTCCAGCAGTGATTTCAGAGCACACTGTGGATCTGAGGTACCTCCTAAGAAATGGGCTTGTTCTCTGTTCCTTCATTCTGTTCCTTTGGTCAGCTCTTCTGTGCCAAGGAAAGCAGTAACGGGGGGGGGGAGAAAAAGACAGAGTTTAATTCCAGATGTAGTTACCAATTCATATGAAGGATGCAACTCCCAAGATTAAAGAATATAATTTCCAGCTGATTAACCAATTATACAAGCTTGATATACAAGGTAGGTGTGCAGCAAGCACTGGCTGTCTCTGGTGAAACAATGTGAAAGCAGCCACAAACGTGCTAGATGCCTGCAGGCTGGGAGAAGAGAAGACAAGGAAAATTTGAGTGAACAGTGGTTCTATGTCCTGCAGTTTGCTGTGTCCAGATCTCCCAGCCTGGGCAGGATCTTTGACATCTGAAGCATCAGGCTGAACATCCCAACTTTCTTTTCCATCACCTGAGGTGATGAAAATAATTGTATCAGGGACCCATGGTAAAAAGTAATGTGCACATAGATGGAAGGAGTGGGTCTGAGTAGGAGAAACATGATCTTGTACCCAGCACACAAGCAATGCCAACTGACACACTTTGCAGATCTGTGATTGCGACTGTGCTAACCTAAACCTTTCTGAAGAAAGCAGTGTTTCACAACTGACAGCTGCAAGGCCAGTGAGGAATGATCTATTACAAAACAGGCTGTGTAGCTTACCGTGTAATTGGGACTTGCTGCTGAGTTCCATTCTCTGGAAGGGTAATTCTAAAGCATTTCTTAACACGACTCTTAGGAGTCTGCCAAAGCATGCCACCCCTTTCCCTCCTACAAACCACCCTGATGGGAGAGATCCCACTTCCTGCCAGCCGGCACCATTTGTAACCACCCCTGTGCTAACAAAAGTGCATTTATGTATTCATCCCATAAACTGCAATAAACTAAATACAGCTGGGGACGAAAATTGAAAGACTTCTTACCAAACCGAGCGATTTTCTTATTAAAAATCTTTCAGAAAATGAAATCTGACATGATTCAGACTCTAGAAGAGGAGCAAATATTTATTACCAGTGGGGAATGTGAAGAGCAGGAGGCAACATGTAGTAACACAGTATGGGCTATTCAGAGAGTCCATTCATTTCTCTGTAATAAACACAACCTGGCAAGGAGTGTTTCTCTTGTGCCCTCTTTCCTTGTAAGCTCTGTTTCTTAGGAGGGTCTTTATGGCCTTTGAAAGGCTGCAGGAGTTCAGACTGCACAGCAGGGAGACCTGCAGAGACAGAGGGGGAAAAGCAGCAGAGGGAAAGGCCATTGGTGGAAACCCACTGAGAGGAGGACAGTGGCTGGATAAATAATATCATATTAAGTAGAATTCAAGAGCCAGACCTGCCGTGCTCTGCTAACAGAGGGTGAATAATTACAGGAGAGGTTAGAAGGTGAAAGCCTGTCTCCTGTAGGGAATGAGGAGAGGATAATAAGCTTAGCACACTCACAAAGGCAGCCAAGGAAATCTGACCCCTTATCACACGGTTATCTGTAGAGAAGTAGATGAGATTAGGCCCATAATGGGATTGGTGCCACATGAAGCTTTGCATTTCTGACGTTGCAAGGAGGTTACTGACACCAATCCCTGCTAATTTATTGAATTGCTGCAATAAAAATGCCTTCCCTACTGGAAATAGCAGAGAGTAACTGAATAAGCCTCTTGAGTAAAAGAGGATTCATTGCCTGAAGAGGATTTGCAGGGCAGCGCCGTTATTGAGTTAGCAGATTCAGAGGCAGCCAGCTGCTCCGAGAGGCAGAGCTGAATAATGATGCTCCCCCAACTGGCTCCTGCTCCCATGCAGAGGTGGACCTGCTCCAAGAGGTCCCTTTGTTTCTATGCCAGGCTAGGGCAGGATTTGGGGCAGGAGAAAGTCCTTATGCTCCCCACTGTTCTCCTGGGTGCTCGTGATGCTAACCCCAAGATGGATACCTTTACGTTGGTTGGGATCACCATCACTCCTCCTCCTTCCTCCCCCCATTGCCTGATCCTGCTGGGATCATGGACAGCACCAGGTCCTCCTGGGTTGGAACACAGAAGGTGCAAAGAAAGCTTGGCATGGCGACTGCCCCACCTCCCTGCAGAACTTCCCCTCCTCTGAGCTTAAGATCTGCTTCACAGAGACTTTATTTTTCCATTTGGAATGAACTTTTTATTATCTTTGTTGATTGACATTTTCTCCCCACGATTTGTGAGCTTCTCATCCCCTGTGTGGCCCAAACACATTAGTATCCTGGGAGCTCGTGACAGCTATTGACAGAAAATATTGTTTAAGTGGTGGCGACTGATAAAGCACAGATGGAAATGGGTTGAAGTTGGCTGTAAACAATTATTGCATAAAAAGCATGTGATTACAGTAGTGCTTTGAGAGCAAGTCAGCTAAAACAAGCTGAAAATGAAAAAAAGTTGGGAGTAATAGTGTGGGAACTGTTTTTCAGAGGGCAGCAGATTTACAACACACCCTGACCAAAAAATAAAAGGAAAAAAGGGCTGAATTCTTTGAGCCCTTCCAGGCACAAAAGTGCTTATGATTAAGTCAAAATGCATCATTTCAACATCTTCAAAATCCGACGGTCTGCTTGGAAGCGGTAGTCGTATTTCAGTTTTGATTTCATTTTGAAGTGACCTTTGTTGTCAAAGTTGGACCATTCTGTGAAAAGGATGCACCAAAGGGTTAAATTATCCATAAATGAAACTGAATGAAAGTTTTGAGTGAGCCAAAAGAATATTCTTCATCTTTTTTTTTTTTTCATTACAGAAGGAAATAAAAATGTTTTGATGCAGCGCAGAGAAAATTTTTATTAGGTTTTTTTATTCAAGCATCAATGAAAACAAGCCCTCTTTTTTCCCCTGCGCTAATAAAGAGCTTTTTTGGCAGGCGTGGGTAAAACCCCAAGAACCAGCTTTTCGTTTGCAGTCCGTGGTGTCATACCAAGAATAATTTTTCCACTTAACCAAGCCATAACTTGGCATGTTCAGCAAATTCCTCCCAGAGGAAACTGGGATGGAGCAGGAGGCAGCGGGGCCAAGAAAGCAGCGCTGTGGCAGAGTGCTGTGGGAAAGCATCGCCAAGATATGCATAGGTTTGCTCCATGCTGATACACAGAGTTGTCTCCCTTTCTCTTGTATTGCATCCATCTGAACACATCTGCATTTCTGTGCTGATCTGGGGATACGTCTGGAGAAGGCTTTCAGCTCCATAATGGCTTGGAAAAGCCAGCAAGCATTACAAACAAAGCCTTCAAGATGACAAATAGAGATGGGCTTACTCCTTGCAGAGCACTTGTCCATGTTGCTGGGAAGATGGATAGATTAATGGATAGATAAAGCAGCCGTTCCCACAGAGAAGGCACACTGAGGGTTTAGCTCTTGCAGCCCATTGGAGCAACGTTTAAGCCTTTCTGTCTGTAGAGCGAAGCTTGTTTTAAATGCCCCAAGTATGATGCTGACGTAGAATTATTTGAACAATGATGGCAGTGTGAGCTGCCACAATGGGCTGGTGAGAAGCTGCCATGTAATTCAGCCAAAGGACAGACCTGGAGCACAGCAGGAGGAGGGCAGCAGAGTGGATCCCGTAGGATCCGTTTGCTCTTGGAACCATTGGCTATTTCACAGTGGTGGTATCTCAGAAGAGTGCTTGACTCCCACTGTCAGCTCTTTAAAGAACAGCCTTCCCTGACACCAGCAGCGATTGGTATGAAGCTTCTTAGGAACAAACTTTTTCCAAAACAACACTTTTCAGCAGAAGAGGGTTCAAGTCTGCAAAATAATCCCACAATTGGATGTAAACTTAGCTCCCCATTGTGAGCACCAGCTGGCTTTTCAGCACCACAGGTTCATGCCATCCTCCCTCCCTTCAGAGCCAAGGCCAAGGCGCAGGACCCATTGGAGAAGTGGCTTCCACACTGCAGTGCCTTTGTTCCCAGCATCAGTATCACAATGTTTGGAACCAGACCAAAAGGTGACCATTTAGGTTTGCTTGCTTCTTACAGGCATTTTCCACTGGCAAAAAAAGATGACGCACAAGGAAAAAAAACTGGAGAAGGCCCTTCTGTCTTCCCCCTCCTCCCCTCCTGCAGTCCCCTCCGTTTCTTTCTCATCATTTAATTGGAAAGTATATTTGCTCTCCCTTGCTTTGTGACGCACTGCAGATATCATGTTCCCACCTGATTGCTTCCCCTTTGTTTGCCTGTATATTAATTCTCAGCTCACTGCTCGTGGCTGCAGAACCAGCCTCTGCCCGAGGACAACCCTGCCAGTCCTGCTCACAGCAGGTGAGGCCTCCTGGCTTTCTCACCACCTGACGAAAGAACACCGTGTCTGGGATGGCAGCTTGGGTTTCCATGCCAGGGAGGGGCACACACCGGACCCAAAGGGAGGGAGATGGTGATGGACTCATCCCTGTCCGTAATGGGAAAATCAGGTGCCTGTGATTCCTGGCAGTAACAAAACCCTGCAGCCCCAGAAATTAGGCTTTTGGAACCAGGACGCCTTGTCTCACTTCCCAGGCAGCTGATGTCCTTCAGCACCCTCAGCCCTGGGAGCACACGGTAGCAGGGTTTCATCTTTCCCTGCAGCAGGAAGGACCGTTGCACACTGCTCCCTTCCCATCGCTGCTCCATTGCTGCAGCTCAGGGGTTCCCAGCCCAGTGCCACAGAGCTGTGCAAGAGACATTGCACCAATTCTTGATGTCTTCCCTATTTGCACATGGTTTGGGAACATCCCTCTCTGCACCAGTGGTGCGTTCTGTCACACCATCCACCTTCAAACAGGTGGCGTCAGGTTTTAGCAGTTGTGCTCAGAGGTCTGGGTAGAAAAGATTTTTTCTTCTGATCTCTTCTTGAGATGAGATCGATGGGAAAGCACCACTCATGGGAAAACTGTAGAGTCTGGTACACAGACCTTGGTTGAAGCAGGGGGAGATGCTGAGGATTCTCCCTTACTGCCTTTGCCACTGGGGATGCAGCAGAGCCATGTGTGCTCCTGTTGGCTCTAAATGCAGCTACTGCTTCTGTCTGCACCCATCCCTCACTGCTTCATCCTCACAGGGTGAGGAGAGTTTCAGGTGGTGTGGGACAGTCACGAGATCCTCCCGCTGTGCCCCTTAATCTGTTCCTTATTCAGGTGGTGAATTGCACAAAGTAAGGCTCATCTTGCCCTGTACTCTCTGGACTTCCATCATTCAGCACTATCTGTAACGTAATTATACATCCTGTCAGCTCTGTGAGCAATAATAAAGCCTTGCAGCACAACAAGTGGTCTGGATTACGTTTATCAATTCAGATGAACAATAGAAAGGAATGCAGGGAAAAATCCAGAAATAGTTTGAGGCAGAAACCAACTCCCATTTATTTAGCAGTGCCAGCCCAGAGTGGCACAAATACACCTGACAACACCACACCATGCAAACTTTGTCACAGAGCTCCTCCTGGGTATTGCTTGCTCTCTATTGCTTTGCCAACCCAAATTGTCATAAATGAAAACTGTACATTTGCTGAAGAAAATCAGGAGATTACAAGAAAACAATCTCTTTCCCAGACATAAAGTTTGCCTGGGAAGATGGAAGGCACAGCTCCTCCTCACGTGTCATTTTCTGCACCCCGCCAACATCAGAGAGACTGAGCATAGCTCGGAGGTGCTCGCTTGGCACAAAATGCCTGAGCTCAGGGAGCGGTGTCCAGCTGCAGGTCTGGGAGACCCACAAAGGAGATGTGCTGCCCCGGCTTTGGCTGGAGAACGGGGAACAGGAGCACGTCAGCAAGGAGCAGAGGATGCAGCTGCCAGACACGCACACCCCGTCCTTCCCCAGCGGAGTAAACAGAAACATGGAGCATTTGGGGGCCAGAAAATAATATCTCCCTTCTTACTTCTGGCTTTGGAGAGGGGAGAAATTATTCTTCCGCAGCTGGTGAGAGGAAAACTTGTCCTGCCAACCCCCTGCAGGGTCAACAGATGCAGGAGGCAAGGAGGGGATGTGGGGCTGAGCACCACATACAGAGCCACAGGCAGAGACCTTTGGCATGGCATTGCCTCAGTGATTTTGGGAGCACTGCAGAATCTCCCCAAAGGCTTCTGGGAAAGGAACATGATGAGCTTTTTTGTGTCTGGAACACAAGAGTCAGCACATCAGTTCAGTTCAGACTTCAGTGTGACTTGCCCAAAGTGCCTATGGTCCAAACCAAGCTCGGTGTCTTCATCAGCTCTGTATGTCACTGGCCTTCATCTGTGTGCACCGGAGCTCTCTGAGCTGCATGGAGTTGTGTTGTGCGTGCAGTTTGGGTTTTAGCTGGGAGAAGCTGCATGCTTCCTTGCAGCTTCTTGAGACGCGTACCTTGAGACGTGGTGCTGCTCACAAAAGCACACTCAGACAAATCTATCTACACAAATGGACGTGCAAAACAGCCTTTTCCTTTATCTTCCAATTCCTGACTAATTCTCTGCACACAAAGGGAGATTATGCCCCAGGTATCTCTTAAAGAGGGGAGGCAATAAATGGGAGGCCATAAAAAGGATCCCACAGAATGCCATTGTGGCCACTCTGAGCCTCAAGTTCCTTAAGCTCTGAAAACGTTCTTCGTTTTTATATATTTATTTTGTTAGTGCTGTATTTATAGCAGGCACTTTTTAACACACTGATTCCGAACAAAACATTTCTCACTGAAAGAGTTAATGGCAAAACAGGAGCCGTGCCCTGCAGCACAGCAGCCATACCAGCCAGTGCCATTCCAGGGGATCCCCTCTCCTTGATACTCGAGAGCTTACAATGGAAGCTACAAAGTTTGTAACATTCCCACTTGGCAGCACCCTCGCATTTACTTAGACTGTGATGTGTAAGTGGTGCCTCCAACTCCCTTCCCAAGAGGAGATATTTGCTGTATCGATCAGCATGCAGGTGAGAATCAGATGTG
>JAOWBP010004313.1:7705254-7715470 GCA_028571105.1 Tragopan temminckii
CCTGAAAGCAATTTGGATTTTTATGGTATTATTTTATAGTTCCTCAAATAATTTCATCAGCATAAAGTTTCCTCCTGAATGGAAATTTAATAAAAAGCTGAATCGTTCTGAAAGGTATAAGCATGATCTAATCTTGCCCACTGTTATTCCTAGACCTCGTAAATGTATTTCTAGCAGTTTGAGAGTTAATAATTAATAAATACAATAAATTACTTGGAAATTTCAAGCATGCACCCTGCTCTGCCCACCAGTAATAACATCTTCATGTTAAAGATGCCCCAGTGCTTCTGCATTCTGGTATATTCAGCTATGTTACCCAAATAGGAGTGTGGCATGTCCCACATGTGCTGGTCATTACATGTGTGACTGCCTTTGACACCAGTGGGATGTCTGATGTTTGTAAAGCTGCACCAGAGCAAGACCTGTGCAAAAATGCAGAATAAAGATAAAGATGCAGAAAATGCCCAGTCCTCCTTTTATGTCATGGAATGGCAAAAGGAGAAGAGAGGAAGTTTTAAAAGGCACAGTTTCTGCTATAAGGGGTTCAACTGCCAGAAACCTTTGAATTCGACACCCTTTTCAGGCCATAGATGTCCTCCCAGAGCAATGTGGATGTGTGACTAATTTTTCAGAATTTTCAGTCTCTTACAACGTGATGAATAAAGAAATGATCAGGAAATGATCCCTGTTTGCTAGCATGACTTTTAGGGCTAATGGCTGCAAAACCATGATCTTATTTTTCCCACAGATGTTTACTGAAGAGATTCTCCAGCACAGAAGCTTGTTACCATTGCCTGGACCACATCTGTGCTTTGGAGGCCGGGACATCCCAGCCCTCTGCCTGCTCCCAGACCCCATTTTGCAGGGATGTAGATGCCCTCCATCACAGTGCACTCTCTGGGAGCTGTGCACAGTGCAGGGCCGGGTAGGATGAGGGAAGAGCATGTGTGGGAATGGGCGGATGTCCTTAAGTCAGCAGAGCTAATGGATTCCATCCCAAAGCGCTTGGGAACACAGCCAGGGAAATTTCTAAAGCATTAGTGATTATCTCTGAGAAGTGATGGTGGCAGGCCCCGAGAGACAGGAGAAACAAACACTGCCCAGCTTTAAAAAGCAGAGAAGAGGCCCTGGGAGTTATCCGCCAGCCTGCCTAACTCTATTTCTTGGAAAGATATTGGAACAAATCATTACATAATCAGTATAAACACCTAGAAGATAATAAAATGACAAGAAAGAGCCAGCATGGATTTCTCAAGAATAAATCACATCAACTCAATCTCATTTCCTCCTCTGACAGAACAACAGCCCTGGTGAATGAGGGAGAATCGGATGTGATATATCCTGAGTGTAAAAAGTCTGTGTGCTCAGTATTACATGACAGTCTTGTGAGCAAATTAGGGGCATGTGAACAAAATGGGAACATAAACAAAATCACCACGATTTGGGTGCATAAGCACAAGGGAAAATGCTTCCCAAAGAGGCTGTTTGGAGTGCGAGCACATGAGCCTGGTTTGTTCATCGTGTTCATTAATAACTGATTTGTATGATAGCAAAGATAATACAATCTTATAAACTAGGAGGTACTGTAAACATTACAGGGGACGGGATCTGAATTCAAATTGATCTGGATAATGGGATGAAATCTGTAAGCTGAAACTCAAGGAGGACAAAGGCAAAATGCTGTGCTTAGGCAGGAAAAATCAAATATACAAATGCAAAATGAGAAATATCTAATAAAGCATTGCTGAAAGGGTGATGGTACCAATTATTTCATCACTTCTGCCTGTGTGCAGAGTATTTTTTTTCTGATTACAACAGTTAACCTAGAATTTACTGTTGGGTACTGATGCTTAGTGATGTTAATAGAGCTGGAAGAAGTTCATGCTTTTTTACATTTGGCAAAGAGTTTCTTTTTTCCAGGGTTCATTCATTAAAAACTGTGTAGTCGGGAGCTTAAGTGGGGAACACATGTAATGAGTGTGAGGGACTACCAGAGCTACTCTCCCCTCTGGGACAGATGCACATCACTCTCCATGAAGCTGTAGTGTGTGCAGTCTGCTGCCATGTGCCAATGGTCCCATGAGTCCCACATCGTCTGTAGCTGAAGGACAGTGCTTGCCAAGCAAATCCACTCAGTCCCTGTATCTGGCTAAGCTGAAAGAGGAAATCTCAGCTTAGTCATTCCTTAGTTACCATGCCCCAAAAGGTAGATCCAGCAGTAAGGGGTTGACTCATGTCCTGAAGAACAAGTTTAAGAATTCTCTTCTGTTTCCATGCACAGTAATAGGATGATCTGATTTTACCAATATCAATGTTTAAACCATTTTTCTCTCTTCAGATTTTGCCTATGAAGAGTTTAAGGAGGACAGTAGTTAATGCCCTTAAGTTGTGCCAGGGAAGGTTCAGGTTGGCTATTAGGAAAAATTTCTTTTCAGGAAGAGTGGTGAGGCAGTGGCACAGCTGCCCAGGGAGAGGATGCGGTCACTGTCCCTGGAGCTGCTCAAAAACTGTGGAGATGTGGCACTGAGGAACATGGTTAGTGGGCATGGTGGGATGGTTTGGTGGTTGGACCTGATGATCTTGGTGGTCTTTTCCACCCCTAATGATTCTCTGATTCTATTTATGAGGTGGCATTCACTCTATCCCAGCATCTCTTCAGTTTAAATCACTGGATGTGGTTCACAGAAGAGCTCAGAGTTCTGAAGTATAAATTAAAGCCAATCTTATTTATCTGAATTGATGGATTTTCAGCCTTCTGTCTGGGTGTCCCTCACCTGGTTTCCTTGCATGTGCTGTAGGCCATGTCCACCAGGCCAGGTCAAGCCTGGTTGCTTGCAGCACGCCATACAGCCACCATTATTTTCCTCGATTCATACAGAGACTAATAAGGCAGGAGGAGAAACTGCCTCTTTGTTTATCAGAAGTGTAACAATAGGATCCTATTCTAAAGCAGGAGGCAGTGTACAGCATAGCGGACAAACAACAGTTGTCACGAGCTGAGATCTCTTCTAGTCGCTATTGTTTTTTGATATCATCGTCAGAAGTTCAAAACAGATTTTCAGCCAAGTTTATCATCCCTGAGATAATTCCTCCAACTCAATAGAGTTTCAGTATGTATGGAATAAGCTTCTCCTCAGAGACAATAGTGACAGGAGGAGACAAGCTTTTGACATAAATCCAGGCAAAGTCATCCAACATTTCAGTGTGAATGTGTCGTGCATGCTGGAGATTTTGTTCAGCTTAATTTTTTTTTAATTTTTTTTTTTTCCCATGTAAAACTCAGCCACATAAAAGAGAACAATGTATTCCACCTCTGAATACCACCGCATGCCACAGTTAGGAAAGCTGGCATGAAGCTGGGAGATGAAAAGTCCCATCATTCCTCTTCTTGGTAGCACCAGGCCCACCAACAAGGGAAATATCTCCCACACTCTGAGCATGACAAAAATTCACCAGAGGTCCTGCACAGCTGCAGATGGAACTCACTGGGGTGCCCCATGTGCAGTCAGCTCCTCTGCCTTCCCATGCCACCATTTCCCTTCCAGGCAAGCACCTGCCCAGGCACATACACACAATGTGACATCGGGAGAGTGAAGCCATTGCCATACCAGATGTTTCCTACTGCTGAGGAGCACGGAGGAGCAAATTCCCACTGGAGCAGGACTGCAATCCAAGTGAGCACTTCCTGACCACGTGCCTCTCCTCCCATACACGGCCATGAGAACGTTGAAGATACAAGTCTCAAATATTTGGAATATTAACATCTATCAGTGTCACACATTCCTTAGCGTAGCATATTTCTCACATGATTGATCCTGCCATATGGTAACATTAGCCTGTACCATTACCATCTGGCTCAGCTTTAATTGTATCAAAAGCATTTTGACAGGAGGTAGCATCTTTTCTTCTCCCCTCCTTCTCCGCCCTCCAGAAGCTGTGTGATTTCTCCTCAAGTGAACCCATTTCTTCGGCCCTGTGTGAGGAGGTTGTCTGGATATTTTGTCTAGGAAATAGCTCAGATTTCAAATGCTCTGTGTTTGGGAAGCAGAGCTAAAACCCAGGAACACGTGAACACAAACTTCTTTCCCAAAGACAGAAGCAATGGGTCATGAGGCAGCCTGCATACCTTGACTCCACCAGTAACATGCCTTCCTCGCTGCTCTGGTACGCAGCAGGCCCTTCTGCCTGCAGATTAACAGAGCAAGCAGCTGATGGGCTGTGCTGCACCCGGGTCCTTTGCTTACACACAGCACCCTGCAGCAGGCGTGGATGAGAGGAGCTGCCCCAAGGCATCTCCGGTTCCAGACATGGACCTCTGCAAACCCTGCAGAGCCCTCAGGGTTATCGATTCCTCACACTCTGCTCAGTTCCATGCTCCGTGGAAGAAAGCTGCTTTATCAGCTCTGGCTGATCCTGTTATCACAGCCAGCACATGCCTTCATTCTTGCACTACAAAAAAAGAAAAAAAAGTAGTAAATCCAAATCTCTTGACTCAACTCCTCACACTTATTCATGACCACAGATATTTTTATCCTGTCTCCTGCTATGTTCCTTTTCTAATGTAAACCACATCCTACATTTCCATGTCTTTCCTTTGAAACTTCAGTGTCCTTTTGGATGGAGATATGGGATTTTGACTGAGCCCTCCAGACATTAATACAATAATAGCAGCAAGTGCAGAAATGCAATAATACAGCCCATTGTGCTGTCTGTTGCCCTGTGCTGGCCCAGCAGCCCGTAACACAGCTCATGCTGCATCAGCACACTCTGCAAGAAGGCTCGCAGCTTTTCCCCGGGCCTTATCCCACTGCCACTAATCCACTTCATTACTTAGCACACCGTACATGATACTCAGGCATTCCCCCCAAACAGAGAATCGATTCAAATGCAGCTGAGAGATGAGGAGAACTTGCCGACACACAGCAGGTCCTAACGAGATAAGCTTCCGATGTCTTCTATCAGCCTATGGAAGGCTGACACTTTGTGTGCTTATACAGCTCTGGGAAGAAAGCCTCCATCCAGCACCGCAACAACAGCAGGATGGGAATAAACAGTTGGCTGCAGATCAGTGAGAAAGTGATACTCTGCAAATGCCGTCAGAATAACACAAAAATAATACTTGCCATTTTTATTTATTATACTGGCATAGCATTTCAGTGTGCAATCAGGAGGAATACCACAAGAGGGAAGCAGTGTTTCACTTTCGTCTCCTTAGCATTCTAGGCTAATTCTTTTAAAAATGTGCATTAGAAATACCCCCCTGATGTCACAAAGCAATAAATATCAACCAGTAAGTCTCTTATTCAGACAATTCAAGTTGACAGGAGCTGGCTGGGACTGTGGGTTAAAAAATCTGCTTTCAGAACAGCTTGCAGTATTCAGAATTTATGAAAAATGATAAGTGTGTTTAAAAGGAGAAGAAGCAATAAAGCTGTCATGAAACACAAAATAAAAGTGGACAGCTCACTTGCCAGCTGCCTCACTGTGTGTCTGTCATGGTGGTACCTGCCGGCCAACTGCTAATGCTTTAAGATATATGCCCCTGCTTCCCATTTAAATAATGAGTTTGTAAGTTCTTGATATCCAACATAGACAAGGAACAGAACTTACAGTGGAATTGCTTATATACTTATAGCCTGAAGTTATAGCAACTCTTTTCCCACACGATATTTGCCAAACATAACTTTGCAAAGATCCAGTTTTAAATACACGAATGGAGAAAAAAATACCTGATTAATCATAGAATCACAGAGTGGCTTAGGTTGGAACGTACCTTAAAGATCACCCAGTTCCAACCCGTCCAAGACCCGTCAAAGGTTACCCCCCACTAAATCAGGCTGCCCAGGGCTCCATCCAGTCTGGCCTTCAACTCCTTCAGGTATGGGGCATCCACAACCAAAACCCCCAAGTCCTTCTCTATAGGGTTCATCTCCCAGTCTGTACACATATTGGGATTAACCTGACCCAAGTGCAACACCTTGCACTTGGCCTTGTTGAACCTCACTAGGTCCACAGAGGCCCACTTTTCAAGCCTGCCCAGGTCCCTCTGGATGGCATCCCTTCCTTCTGTTGTGTCACTAGCACCTCTCAGCTTGGTGTCATCAGCAATCTTGCTGAGGATGTGCTCAATCCCATTTTCAGTGTCACTGATAAAGATGCTGAAGAACACCAGTCCAGAATAAACCCTGGGGGGCACCAGTCATGACCAGCCTCCACTTGGACACAGAGTCATTGACAACAACCTTCTGGCTGTGATCATCTAACCAATTCTTCATCCACCGAATAGTCCAGCATTCATATCCATATCTCTCCCAGTTATAGATAAGGATTAAGCTCAGAGTCATTTGTCCACTTTCAAGCTTTTCAAAGTAAAAAATACGCACAAATTTATTTCTCTGTTCTCTGTAAAATAAAATTGGTGCAGAAACGATCAATGAGAAATAAGCATTTTCTTCAAAGACTGTCAGCAGAGGGTATTGCCACCAGTAAAACTGCCAGCAAGGAATACTTGGGAGAATTTTGTCATTTCCCACAACAGAACCCACCACCCCCGCTATGGCTGGAGATTCCTACAATCACATTTAAATCTGCACACTAAATAGCAATTTTTAGCCATTCCATTGTCCCTTTTTCTACAGCTACTGAGGACAGAAATCGCACAGCTTTGCAGAAATGTACAAAAGAAGGCTGAAACATCACAATTCCTTCTGTTACTAACAGAGAGGACAACAAAAGCCTGCAAAAGCAGACCAGAGGAGTAAGAGCTGCGCTTGGTGGAGATCAGGAGAGAAATATAACTTTATTTTGACAGCAATATACATTGCAACACTGGGGGAAGATCCCCCAGTGGCTCAGTGTGCCTGTCCCAGCATTTCAAGCAGCAGCCATGTGCCGAGGTGTTCCGAGCAGCGCTTGTGCTGCTGAGCTCTGCTGCAAGGCACACCTTGCTAGTGGACACACAACAAGACAGGCAGTCATTCTGCTTATCCTCAGCCAGCTGTCAATGTCCCAATGTCTGGTGGGGTTCCCCTGCCACAGGTCCCTTCTGTGCAGTAGTTTTCTTTTGGCTTTTCATGAAAACAAACTCTGCTCAGTTTAACATCAGTTAGACACGGCTTTGCGGCCTCTAGGTGGTAGGGATTGGATGCTTTGGTATGGTTTTCTAAGGGACAGATTACACTAGCTTGGAGTCAGCTGAAAAATTGTTGGTGGGAATTTTGGAATGGGAGCTGGCATTCCTCAAAACCACATCTAAATGAAAGTGCTGTGCATCGTATGGGGGCAGGGGAAGCCTTGATCATGTTGCCTTTGAGAACGAGGCTACAGCCTCATTAGCTTTCAGGAAGAGAGCCATGTGGAAGTAAATCTGAAAATTGCAATTTGCTAAATTTCTTCAGGCTCACTGAGGAAGAAGATGAGCTCAGCATCACACACTGATTGGACTCAACAGTTCTTTCCTGCTTCTGCTTCCTGTGGGACTTTTGGCAAATAACCTCATCCTGGTGTCTTCCTTTCCCATCTGTCAAAGGAGGATGAAAGCAAGCTGGGCAGACTTTCACTTACAGTGATAAGACTTTAATACTACAGTCCTGGGTAGCACAGATAAAAATCAAAATGTTGATGCCTGAGACAGAAGTTTCGGCACTGGTGCAATTTGTCGGCATCTCATGCTTGTTCCCACGCAAAGATGACTCATGACTCATCAGAGAACAGGGATTTATCACACTATGTCATCATGTGACAGCGAAAACCACCACTATTGACTGCAAGAAAACAGTAAGATCCCAGTTGGTGACAAAGCTGGGTGAAGCATACCAAATGTATTAACATATAGGAATGTATAGGAAATAACCCAGGCAATACAAATGTAGATCCATTTAAGGCTTTTCCAATGCCTCGTTCCTTGGGCCAGGCGTCCCATCACTCTGACCCTCCTGGTACAACACACAGTCCAGCAACATCCTGTACCAAGAGAAAACTCTGTAGCCATTAGCACTGTAGGGTTTACAACCACAAGGAATAATTTCCAACCATACAGGGTCATTGAACCTGTATGGAATAGTCAATTCATTACCCCATTTAATTTGTGAAATGGCATTTTTGATCTTCAAAGTGTTTTACATCCCACACATTGCAGCAGTTAGCGAGTAATGAAGAGTAAGAATTAATTAATCCTAACCATACCCCAGGAGATAGGTAGACAAACATTAATCTACTGACAGAAATAGAGTAACTGAGGTTATGTGATTTGTCCAAGGCCACAGCGAGTATCTAGGGCAGAGCCAAGATTAGAGTGCAGAACCTTTGACTGCAAAGCTCAGTCCTTGCTTCTTGTGAAACACGCTTTGAGAAGGAGTATAATCTGCAAAACAGGTCATCTGTTTGGAAGAAGTTTTCACTTGTCTTCTGTACTTTATTGGTACATTACAAGTGCATCCAGATCTTGGGGTCAGACAGTGAATACTGACTTTGGCTGATGTTTACATACACACTAATACACATATACAGACTATATATAGCGTGTGCGTGAGAACAAGGCAGTAAATGACAAAGTATAGCAGCAACCATTCAGAGCAGTATGTGTCAGTGAATTGTTGCAGTGTTCCACAGGCAGACTGCTGCGTCAGGGCAACACACTTTCCCACGCCGGCTGGCTGTCCTGCAGCCACCCCGCTATGGAGCAGCCACATGTTAGTTAACCCCTCAGCCACACCGACAGGAATTTGGGATCTCAGGGCAGGATGATATCCAGTGCCTTCCACTGTGTATCCTGAGAACCTCACCACTGTCCATGATTTCTCTCTGGACAGTTACCATACTTTTGTGGTGATAAGCACACATCAACACCTAATCTCATTCAAAATTTCAAACATCCTTAATTTTCTTCTCTATTTCTACATTTTTTAACAAATTACATTCAATCCAAAATTTAAAAAATAAAATGTGTCGAGTGTATTTCTGATTATGGCTCAAACAACTGAGCACTGTGTTTTCTCTCTGTGGTTTAAAGTTTTGCATAGAAAAGGAATTTTTCCTTTTGCAATTAGTGCATACATAGGCAGATGTAATAATCTTTCCCCACGTTCCTTACAATTCCTAACATTCTTATTAGACCCGTAAAGCAGGCCAGCTCTATGTCTTTTTGTTCTCAATGAAGCGCTCAGCATTTTGCACTCAGCTCATCTCATACATTTGAGATTTTAATTAATGACACAAGTGCCTTCCCAAAAGCTGGCTGGTCTTCTGGTATGAGGAATACATGTGAAAATTAATGGTAGAAATGGAGTTGTCCGTGTGTTGCTTTCATTGTGGTGGCTATGAGCTCTACGAACAGAGAGTGTATTTTAATTCTAAAAAACACATTTGCAAAAGTCGTCTTTTAGTAGGTAAAATACGTTCAGCTTCAGTTCTGCTTTCTGCTGTTTTGTGTATTGGAATGTTGAGCTGCTGTGTGCGGCAAAACGTGCAGGGAACCCACAGCTCAGTTTGTTACCACGTTTTACTTTTTGTACTGCTTTCACTTTTCAATGCTCTGACTTATTGCTAGTTGTTCCAAAGAGCACCTGTACATCTGTAGCGCACACTCTGATTCCCCAAAGCCCACAGCAAGACTGCTGCTCGAGTGATACAGGATCACAGAATGGTTTGAGTTGGAAGGGACCCTTCAAGGCCATCTGGTCCAATTCCCTGCTACAAACACCACAGCTCCATCAGTGCTCAGAGCCCCTCCAGCCTGACCTCAGGTGCCTGCAGGGACGGGACACCACCACCTCTGGGCAACCTGTGCAGCGCCTCACTGCCATATCGTAAAGAACCTCTTCCTTATACCCAATTGAAATCTCCCCTTTTAGTTCAAAACCGTTTTCCCTTGTCCCGTCACAACAGATTCCCCTTAAAGTGCCCGTCCCCTTCTTACAGCCCCCCTCTAGACACTGAGATATATCTACATACAGGTCTGTAAGCCCTTTATGCACGAAGCGCACAACTTTTCCTCTCAGAGGTCTGAAGGCCGAGCGCCGACTGACCAAGAGGCAGTGATTTTGCTTAGTTTTGTTTCTAATTCAAACCGACAGGCTGTTAACGCAGAGGTGTTCGTATTAATAGCAGGATATGGATTTATCTGAGCGCTGTGTACTTTCTTGTCATACGCAAACATAAAGAGCAGGGGGAAATAAATAAACAAACGAGAAGGGAAAGCCCCGAGACCGCCAAGCCG
>JAOWBP010004313.1:7723909-7766819 GCA_028571105.1 Tragopan temminckii
TAATTATTAACATTTTCAATTTGTAATCTCAAGTAAATGTCACAACTGTAAATAATTGGTGTAGTGCAGAGAACCTGTAATGTAGGAAGGCATTTTTCACCTTCTTCTCATTAGAGATGCGTGTTCTTTGAGAATACTCATAGGGTCTGAAATTGCATCAGAAGCAGAGCACAATAGTTCGGGGTTGGAAGCCTGCTACCTTTGTATTTTTAAAATTCAGTTGTGGAACTCAATTTCTGCTCTCATGCTGTGATCAAGGGCACTCCAGATTCATGAGAAGGATCTCTCGTGGCATTTACTTTGTCGCTTTATTTTTCTGCCATAGAGCTATCATCTCCTGTGATTTCTTGTCTGTAGAGATAAATACAGTCTTTTTGTAAAAGAGTACCTACGAAGCAGTGGATAGCACCTGCAGCTGGCAAATGCCATTTCCTCCTGCCAATTTTTGTTTGGCAACGTGCTGCTTTAGAGCAACTGAGCCTACTGTGGACCATTGGTAACTGCAGAGTAATGCCTATCTGGCGAAAAGGTAAAAGGTTAAAGAAAAATGGCTAATTCACATGCTTACAGTAGACCTGTAGAATGGCTGGTTGGAAGGGACCTCAAAAATGGCCCAGCCCCATGCCCTGCCATGGGCTGGCCGCCCCCCACCAGCTCAGGCTGCCCCGGGCCCATCAATGGCTGCAGGCACCTCCAGGGATGGGGCAACTGCAACGCAGAATGAATTGTGAGATGAAGGCAAAGGAAAATAAGCTGTGTGAAAATGGGAATGGCAATGAGGGAAGTGATTTGGAAATGATAAACATTGCGTGGAGGTTAGACTAACAATTTCACTAACACTTGCTGAATGTACTCTCGAGGAAGCTATATTTGGTGGCAGCAATAGTTAAACATACGTTGAGATGAAGCTTCGTGCTCCAGTCCTTCACACCTCTCGCTCTCATCGTCCTTCTCCTGCCGCTTTTGGTGCCGTTGTGTTTGGGACGTGAGCAGAACGCCCTGCTGCTGAGGGCCAGCAAGCTGTGCTTTGCATTGCGTGTGTTGTGCTCTGAGTGCCCACCGCAGAGTGGGGAGTTGCGGTCCCAGCTGGGGGCTGGTGCATCCAGGGGTGGGGAAGGGGAAATTGGAAGCTGTCAAATTGCTCTTTAAACTTTTTTTAAGGAGTGGGAACTGATTTGAGTTATATGTTGATGACTTGGCTCAGTAAGATGCATAATTGACTGATTTTTTTATTTTTATTTTTTTACTTTTCTTTACTATATGCTTATAGAATTACATTAAAAGAACATGGCTTGCTATTCAGTAATGGCTTATGTTCTGTGAAGTGTTTGTCAATATTGGGTATTACTCTTAGACAAGTTAAAATAATCGTTTGAGTTAAGTTCTCTTATTTGCTCATTTGTATGTCAGTTTTTCACATCTGTGTATCTCCATTGTATCCCTGTCCAAATCTAAATCCAGTTCTGGTGCCAAAACAGCTTGAGTTCCAACAGAAAACCACATGCGTATTGAAATTACATTGCTCAATTGAAGTCACATGCTTTGAATCAGTCACGTATTGTATAGCCTCATGCTGATGGTACTTAAGACAGTGATGGAACATTGCATTAACACGACTGAAACAAACACATTCATTGTACATATCCAAGGCATTTCAGCCACTGTATTGATATTACAGCATAGAAATAGCTCCAGAAATACTACAGACTCAGTTTCTGGCCTCAACAAAATGCCTTCAGAAAGGAACAAGAGGGAATTCAGAATTTTGGTCTCCCCTCTGAGAGAGGCAAGGAGCAGCACTGTCAGAGCAGGCAAGCAGGGATGTTGTGGTTCAGCATCTCAAAGGAGCACTGCAACGAGGGACCTTGGGCTGTAGGGAACCCACCAGTTCTCCAACTGTAACTCACAGGAGAGGCTCTGAAAGTCTTGTTTTTTCTCTCAATGTGAGAAGAACAATACAGAACACAGTTTATTTTTCTGTAAACCTTTCAAAGCAGCTTAACTATTCTGAGATTTTTTTTTAGAATTTATTTAAATGGCATGAACCCTCTGAAAGCATACCTGGTGTGACGAAGTGCTGATGGCCTATGCAGCTCCAGAGAGGTCATTACAGAGTTAATGCCATGTCTCCAAACAGGTTTCCAAAAGCTTTTGTATAAAAGCTTATTTCTTCTGGGGAAAAAACCTTGTCAAAATACTCAAAATACCCTTTGAGTTAATTTGCAGTGAGCAGGAATACTGCAGTGTTTCATGACTTGCTGCGACCTTGTGGAGCTGTCTCGGATTCTGTCCTGCTGCTGATTTCTTTGGGGAAGCTGTGCTCACAGCTGGATCACACTGTGTGAGTAAAGACACAGAGTCCTTGCTGGACGAGCTAATGAGCACTGGGTAGATTGAACCAATGGAACAGAACTGGCCCCAGAAGGTTCATACTCAGATGGCCCTGAGCAGGCTTGTTAGAGGCAACTTCTGCATTTTCTGTTTGCACGTACCAGTTTTTGGTCAAGTGAGTCTGACTAAAAGTGAATTTCTTTGACTCCTTATCCTCCTATCTTGCTTCTGTTGTCGCCTGACTTATTTACCATTAGTTAGTGCTCTGAGATAGCGACCTTGTGTGAAGTGCTGTCTAACTTCTGCAGTGGTTGGCTTTATGGGCCTTCACTCACTGAAGTCCGGTGAGATGTCAGCAGAGGTGAAGCTTAAATTTTGTGTGTTTGTCTTCCTGGGATGTTTCATACCCTTTCTCGTAGGCTTACTAGTCTGTTGTGCCTAATTCTTCCAAATAGCATTCTTTCTGGGAACTGGTTTTAAACTCAGAAGGAGGAGAAGTCATAGCTTGTGGTTAAATGGCCAACGGAGCTTTTTAGGCAATTTGAAAAGGGAAATATTTTGCTGGTGTTTGGAGAGTCAATGCCCAGCACTGGGGAAGGCACGGCAACCTTATTTTAAGTAGGAAGAATTTGTATTCCCTGTTTAACTTTAAAATAGCAAGTGCAGCTTAGTTTTGCCAGTGGAGAATTCCAACCATATCTGACATAAGTCAGTTAAGTGTGGATTATTTACCAGACAGCTGAGGAGGACAGCTAGAGGTCTGGTGGTGTGTTAATTTGTGAACCCCAAAGGGAAGCTCGCCCTTAAGCCTGCCCGTGGCCGGGTCCTGCTGGCTGCTCAGTGCTGGTGTAGCAGTGGCACATGGGAGGGCTCTGTCACTGCCCGTATCCAGACATCATCAGCCCTGGGGCTGATGTTCTCTTCCTGTTGTTTGTACTTAGGGAAACAAGCATGCTGTAAAACTATGGAAGAAGCAATAGTGTTTTACCATCTTGAGGTGGAAATGTATGACTGAGACTCAGTAATTAACAATAAGCTCTGCTTTGGTTAGGAAAACACGATGGGTTCTTGGGGCAGTGGGGGCGGTTCAGTTCCTGCAGGCATCCCGCCTTGTTAATGTATCTTGGCAGCCTTCGTGCAGAGGGATGCTGTGAGAGCTGCTGTCTAATGAGCAAACCCGTTAATAGTTTTTGTTTATTTGTTTTTATAGAAGTAATGATGTTTCAGCTTGAACCAAGGTTGTGCAAAGTCCAAGATGACAGTGCTGGCAGAGGTGTCTGTGTTTTCTGATTCAGTGCTGTGTCAAACAGAATATTCCCTATAAGAAATGCTACCAACCAACTTAATCGTCTCTTAAACTCTTTTCCAGGGTTGCCTACTCAAGTATGCTGTCACAATCTGATTGCTCTTCCTGCCAAATTTCCCAGCTGAATTCATCTCCCATTGATAAAGTCTGCTTCTCGTGGCTCAGTACAGCCACCCTTCATTCTTTCTCGTGTTGTATTTTGCTGTTATAAAAAAAAAATGAGACAATAAAGGACTTTTTTCCAGCGGGAGGTAGTCTTCCATGCAGGTGAGATTTAGGAATCTGCCCCACCTCTTCTGTTGTTTTGTTTTGATGCGTTCCAATGCAGATTCGCTTGTTCATTCTGAAGGATAATAAATAAAGAACATGGTTTCTTGGAAAACAGCTATTTTCTAAGAAGGGTACTGACTATTATGTATGAAAGTCAATTTTATTGCTGAATAGTGAGCCCACATGAACAGGCTGTTTTCGATTAGGAGAGCAAATGCTGTTTTTATTCTACAAATTGTGTCTTAGGATGATTCAGTGAATGGTTCTGGGCAGTGAATATTCTGCATTGCTTTTAAGGGCTACTGGAAGGCTTAAGAGATCCTTGCCTTGAGAATGGGATTAAAAATAGAGCGCCTGATGCGATCTAAATTAATATTTTTTTCATTGTTTTTATAACTCTATTGAATAGTGTGTTAGAGGGGAGTAGAGAATGTGTGATGTTAGCAAGGTATGCTCATTACAGGTGCTTAGAAAATTTAATCTTAGCAAATACCTGCTATCTAGGAGTAGGCATACCTTGAACTGTATGAGCCAGAAATTGGTCTTTTTTTTTCTTTTTTTTTTTCTTTTTTTTTTCACTCAGCTCCTACCGAATGAATCAGAAGGCACAAGCTATTCTGTGACAGCTGAGAGGAAAACGCTGTGATCTGGGAAAGGGAATTACAGCTCAGTTGTAAAAATAGAAGTCTGTTCAGAATGCAGGAAATCAATCTTTCAGGTTTAGTGTGAAAAGAATATGAAAAGTGGCTTATTCTTTCTGGTGGTTTTTCCACCCATTTCGAAGTAGCCTGTACTCATCATGGACATACCCAGCAAGGATTACTCTTCCCACACTTTTGTTTCTTGCTGCTTTTCTGGTTATTTTTAATGGCCTCTGTTGCTAATAGTGCCTAAATATTGCTGGAAAGGGGAGGGTACTGGATGCTGGCCATAGTTCTTTGAACCAGAGATACAGCCTAAGAAGTAAAGAGAAACTACTGTTGGAAAAACCCCCTTGCCTGGGGGCTGGCTGTGATAACAGTGCTGGATTGATGGCTTCCAATCCCGGCCGTATGTTTTTAGTTCTTGGTTTTGATACAGGCTTTTAAAAGCAAGAAAACTCAAATAGTTTCTTTGTGTGTGTGTTCTATTCACTGGGGGATCTGAATGGCTTTCTTTCATGTTTACAATGGCATTGCTAGTGTCAGAGGGGCAGCAGTGGGGTCCCTGCTCGGCCGGGCCCTGGATGCAGGGTGCCCTGATTGCTGTTTTGCAGAAGCAGCGTTCTGTGTGCATAGTTTGCTCATTAGAGCATAGCAATTAGCAAACTGGGTGAATCAAAAGTGTTCTTGCAGCCAGTCATTCTGCGAGTTCTTCGTTTGCCCCTGTAAGTAGCATTTTGCTCAAGGCTTTCAGTCGTGCCCTCACCTAAACAAAAGAGTTGTACCTGTGCAGTAAGTGTATGGAACTTTGCAGGAGATGGCTTGTTTTCAAATGGCCCAAATAAGAAGCTCTTTTCACCAATGCTCTCATTATCTGCCAAAATTTCTTATCCTTAGATTTTCAGCTTGAGTGTATTTTCTCATCAAGAAAGGGGAAAGGATTGAGAAGAGGCATCTGTCTGATAATACCTTAACCTCAGGGCCGAAGACTTCTCCTGCGGGAGCTGAACTCTTAAGTTCAGTGTCAACAGAGACTTACTTCTATCTGCTATTACAGCATTTGTTACTTAAACTGCGTGAAAATAAGAGAAGGGGCATGTTTTCTGACAAACAGTGCTACTTTTGCTTACGACAAATGATAACAATAGAGAAATGAGCTCCCTCGAGCGTATGGTGAACACTTTTGGGAGCATGGAGGTAGCCCACGTGCAAGGCCGATGCTTTTGCCAACATGATCACCGCATGTTTTTAGTATGCTCTGAGCTTTTGAGAATTAAATGCATATTAAATCAAATCCTACTACCAAGTTATCCCTTCCTTACAAAGGAAAAGAAGTTCCTTAGGTGCTGCTGTGTCTGCTGAAAGTGCTGCCCTTTGTTGCAGAGCAGGCATCGCTCCATGCATTCACAGAGCTGAAGACTTCTGTGCTTGGGGCCTTTTGAAGGAGATCAAATTAATTTGCTAAGGGTGGAAGGGTTCTGGCTGCTCTAATCTATCTTAATTTGAGCAATTTCAATGAAGAGAGCAGTTCCTTGGCTTGTCCCTGGGTCCCTCATCTCCTGCAGGCTCTGTAGGAGGTCAGCAGCCAGGGATGAGCCAGGCACTCTGTGAGGATGCTGGGCTCACTGGCTGTGGGGTTGTGCTCCTGCTTTCAACACCTTCAGTTAAACACTTAAATTTGGATTTTGTCAATAATCCTCAAGTAGAGGCTATAATTTGCTTCCTTTTTCCTTCCCCCCCTCCTACCTCCCCTTTTAAGTGCATCCACCAGGGGCTAAAATGGCTTTGAAGGGATGTGATTTTAAGGCTTTGTGCAAGTGCTTCCATTTAGGGGTGGTTTTATTTCTGCTTCAATGTGAGACACACAAGACTTTTTTTGCAACCTGTGTGTATTTGCTTCTCATTTTAGGTTGGGAGGACAGATGATGGCTTTCTAATTATCAAAGCAGCCTGCTAAGGACCCTTGTTATTATAACATGTCTCTAATTCTAGGATACAGATGGTTTTCTTAGCAGAAGGTGTACTTGGGAAGTAGGAAATCTTTGTCAGAGTTTTATATGCCTAATAGCAACAAATAGACACAATTTTTGCAGCTTGATCTTCTGAAGTTGCTTGAGCATTATCAGTATATAGAGCATAAGATAGCATAGATACACTACGTGCAATTCTAGAGAAGTTTTGCTTGTAGATAAAAGGTAACAGAACCTCCTGTGAGTTGTTCTGAAGCTTTACCTGTTTAATAGCCTTTCAGAAATGTCTTGATATCTGACCAGTCTGTAAGTTCTATCAGTGTTAATCTGATCAGTGGTGAAAAGTAACTAAACCAGTAGAACACGTTCAACTTGGCCTCTGCTAAAATACAAAAAATACCTAACAAACCATCCCAAGCCTTTGAACAGAGTTTGTTTCGCATTGCCATCATATGCTATTAGCTTTGTCATCTTGCATTATACACAGTATGCACAAAAGAGAGGGATTTCTCTGCATTTACCACCAAAAGAAGGCTTACCCAAAGGTAGTTGTGCTAACTACTGATGAATTATTATTACTAAACTCTAGTTACTTCTGAATTATGTAGCAAGGCAGTATGGAAAGTAAACCTTTATTGTTATTACAGAAGAATAATTGGCTGAAAGTTGTTACACAGAACCCTCCATTCTGGGTAACATTTTCTCTCCTTTAATTTAACGTAGTGATTGAAAATCATTTTTACCATAGAAACTCAATTCCTGGCATGTTTTAACCTTTCTTCCACGATCCGCATGTTTCCACATGGAAACCAGAGCCAGGAGGATGGCTGTCACCATGTCACTCTACTGGAGCCTTGTGGCACCGTGCTGCCTTATGGCACGAGAGGGAACTGCATGCCCAGTCAGAAGCTGGGACACATGGACAGTTGCTGATGTTAGTGGAAACCGTCCAGCTTTGCTTATACTTGAGAGAAAGTGTTTCTGATCCTGCTCTCGTGCTGTCAGGAGATGCTGGTCTGGAGCTTCCCATGTTGAACTGCTGTCCTGGAAGGCCACGGCACCACCTGCCTGGAGCCTTCCTTTCCAGGCTGACCAGCCCCAGTCCCAGCCTGTCCTCACGAGGGCTGCTGTGTGTGCAGCAGCTGGGGCAAAGCAGAACAGCTACTGGTCATGAAGTGAAACTATTAAAACATCTCTTAAATGGGAAGCACATCAAAAGCATCTAAAAATTGATAAAGAAATAATTTGTGAGTGAGTGCGAAGCAGTAATTTCATCATGGAAAAACTGCCTTGTAAAATAGAGCTTAGTGAAGCAGCAAGTGTAAGAAACAGTTTATTGATTAAATCCTTAAATGTTTGCTTATTGTGTCTTACCCGTTCCTTACACTGAACAATTGCCTTTTGGCTTTCCAAATGGTGGAACATAAAGCAGAACTGTAAAATTAAATCATTAGGATAATGTATGTTTGGTATGTGTGTCAGGTGAAATTCCTATTTTCAGTTCATACTGATCTCTTAATTAACTGACGAGCTTAAGTAGCTGAGATGCAGTAGCAGTGCATTTAGTTAATTGGCTAATGTGAAATTCTATCCCTGCCAATAGCTGTCACTGGAATAAATTCAAGGTACGGTGTTGGCCCTTGTTACCAAGCTAATTTAATCGTTGATCTTTGTTTAAAAAAAAAAATAAATAAAAAATTGACAACTGGGGGCTTTTTGTTCTTTCCCCTCTGGAGCTGGTGACATCTGAGCACACCTGGCACTTTGCTTCCCCTCCCAGCTCTTTGCTGGAAAAGGGGAAAGCCTTCAGAAGTAGCAGCATCAGAGCGCACGCAGCTAGATGTGGTTCTGCTGGCAAAGGCTTGCTGGCTGGATGTCAGCAGGATTGCACCTAATCAGGGTGGAACCAGCTGAATTGTTTAAAGAAAATTATTAACTTAATAATTCTTATAACTCTAGCAGGATGAAAGATAAGGCTGCCTTTGATATGTTATTTTTTTCTTAAATAAGTCCTTCAACATCAGCAAAATTGTGGTGCACTAACTAGAGAGCAGATAGGCAGCAGATGACCCTGTCTGTCACTTGGTGAATGCAGGGAACTCGTGGCACCTCTGTGCTGCCCTGCTGCACGGCAGGGGCTCAGTGATGGCACTGCTCCATGGACACAGCCTCTGGGAGGCTGGGCTGTGCTCTGAGCTGAGCCTGGTGCTGCCTTTGTCTCACTTGAAGCTCACGTAGCTCAGCTGTTAGCTTGCAGGGAAATGCTTGCAGCACTTTGGCTGAAAGTTTTTTGGTGTTAGCTGGCCACAGGAACCTCATTGTATGGTTTTATCAGGTGGCTGAAGTTCCTCTGCTAGTGGAACAAGAGGGGAAGCTACAACAGGATCTTGGCACGTTAGTAGTGAAGTTGCCAAATTGCATTCTTCCTCATAATGGGAGACAGAATGCCCTGGGTTTTTAGGTAATTCCTACAGAAGCTTCCTGCTGTATTCCCACTGTGGTTTCCAGCTCTGCTGTGCAGCACGCTGTGAGTGTTTTGTTTTGCACTTGAGAAGCTGTGTTGGTGCCAGGCTCTCAGCTGTGACCAAGTCTCAACTTGAACCACACTGTACAGCCTATCTCAAACAGAATCATAGAATATCCTGAGTTAGAAGGGGCCCATAGGGATCACTGAGTCATGCTGACAGCTTTCTTAATGGTGGTTGCCATAGGTATCCAACAAGATGGCCAGGTTGTGCGCTGTCATGATGCACAGTGAAGGTCTCAGTGCTTGCATGCAGTGATTTGCAAACACATAAATCTTTATCCTACTCTGCATCAAGCTGAAAACAAAATGTTCCTGTCTGCCAGACATAGGAATAGTTTAGATGCTAATGTGAAGAGCACTGAAAGGTAATTGTATTGATACGGACAGTCCCTTGAAACTCATCTACCACAGCAGGGCTGAAGCTGTGCAGTCAGTGTCTCTGCACTGTGCTTGCCTGCTGCAGAGCAGGATCTGTGTCTCTGAGATGCCTCTGGGCTGCAGTCAGGGCAGGTGGGCAACATCTGGCCATCACCCTGCCTGACAGCACCTGGCTCCATGTGCCATCACCCCTTGGCAAAGGTGCTAAGGATTGGAGGTGGTGATTGCTCCCATGGACGTTTCCTCTGTCTAAAGATATAAAGTATCAGAACTTTGAGATGAGATGAAATTTTTTCACTTGTGCTTCCAGCAAGGAGTCAGTGGACAGGCGGGGCTCAGGAGTAACCATGATGTCCTTTGAAGCTTTTGCGAACCGATAATAACGCCATAGAACTAATACTAGGAAATAGTGCTGAATTTCAGTAACAGACCAGTGTGAAAAAGTTCCCTTTGAAAAATTATTTGAGAAGTTGAGGCAAATAACAATAGAGAACCTCGCAGTGGCTTTTCTTGCATTATTGCTCTATCCTGCTGCACTTACTCAGAGCGTTTGTAAATGTCAGGGTTCGGCATCCTATTCTCACAGCCTTGGAAACAGAAAAACCATCCTCATAAAATGTGAATGAACAGACCGGAGGCTGACTCTCACCTCTCGCCAGCTGGCTCTCCGCTGTGAGCTGCACCTCACAGACAAAACACAGTTAGGTTTCTGAGTTCTGTGAACAGCACCTCTGTTATCACAGTGCAAAATGGGTGTCAGGGCTGCTGGGTAGCTGGACAGAGCCTGTGTGTGTTTTGGGATGGGCTGGGATGTTTGGGTCTGGTATACCGTCAGTGTGCGGATCTCACAGCTTTGAAGCTTTGACTTCTTGCTGCAGTATTGTTAGTTTTCTTGGAATGTGAGAGGTGATGAGATGAGCCGCTGGAAATCCACGCGCTCTTGATTTCTTCTGCAGTTCCTGTTCAAAATGATGGGAGCACTGGAAAATACAGTGTAATAGCTGGTAATTAGAGTCAACTCTTCTTTGTCTAGCACATTTGTACGCCTTCATCCTTTCATGTGTTTTATCTCATGCTGTGAAGCCTCTGCAAGGATCTAGTGCCATGTGTCTGCGGAGTGCCTTCTGTATGACTTGTCCAAAGCTGCCTGTCGTTACCAGCATAACTTACATTTTGAACCATGAAGTTGTTTCTGTACAATTAGTTGGTTTTAGAGGAAGATCTTGGGTAAAAGTTGAGGAGAAACTTTGAGAAACAGAGAAGGTACATTCCCTGTTCCTACTTCCAGTGATGCTCTGTGACATCCGTGGTCCCGGCACTAGTAGGCAGTAGGCACAGGGATGGCACCTTCATCCCCAGCATAGCATACACCGCTTAGCACCAGCACACTGCAGTCATGGAGGAGCACAGACTCGGCTTTGAGCGATCAGTTCCCTGGCCTCAACTGCTCCTTCCCTTTTGCCACCTGTTTCTTTCCTTCTTTCTTCTGTAACATTATGTTTTATGACATATCTGTTCAAATACAGAACTTGAATTCTTATCAGGTGATACGGTTTTTCTTGTAGTGTTCATTCCTCCCTGCTTCACCATCTCCCTTTGTGAAATACTTAGTTTCAAGCATTACCAGATGGGTAGGTATGCATATATATACAGCATCTGGAATGTTTGTGACTTTCCTAGTCCTCAGCATCTCCAAAAGCATTATCCTGCCTCAAATACTCTCATGACTGTCCTAATAGACATTTCTTTCAGTTTTCTTATGAAATCTCGATGTTCCTTCTTTTGTTACAAAAATTTGGTTATTTGGTGACACATTACATTTGTAAGGCAGGAAACCTTTTATTACTGCCCAGGGACACTTCTTTTCCAAGATACTGTTCTTGCCTTGCAAAAATGTAGCCTTCAAAAGAAAAAATAATGTGGAAAGCAGTAAACATCAGATTCTGCTATTTTCCCATTGTTGTGTAAGCCTGCATTACTTAATGCAGTTTAGATTGTATAAGCCTATGTGACTTAATGTAATTCAGATTGTCGCCATCTTAGATGCAGTGTATTTCTCCCTACCCCCTCCCCAGTTTCTCTGTTCTTCTGCACCTATCCTTCGTAGTAACTTTTCCTCCAAATGCGATTGTCATTCAGTCTGGAAGGATTACACAGAGACAGGCACAAAGACAGGTACTAGATAGTGATGCCGAATTACAAAATGCCTTATGAGGAAATTGGAGCAAAATAGATTTAAAATGAGAGTCATTTGATGATAAAGTAGAGTACTACTCACTGATTTTGAGGAGGGAAGCCCTTGGGACTATTACTAAAAGAAACTTTATCGGTAGCAAATTGTTACTTTGCATTTCATTTGTCTTAGAAAAGTATTTTGTTAGCAACCGATCCTGAACTGCAAAGCAATTTTTCAAACATTATTTTTGATTAGTTCAATTTGTATAATAGTTAGTTAACTTCTCATGACTGTCTTCAAATAATTACCCTTTGCTTCTCAAGTTGCTCATCCCCGAGAGGATATCACTTCCACTGCTGAAGCATACCTATGGTTTAAGTGAACTGTGCAGGAGCTGCATGCCATGATCCTTGCTGCCGTACACAGAGCTTGGTCCGTGCTGTCTCCTCAATGATTATTGTTTCTGTCCTCCCTCCCTGGAGCCTGGCAGTCATCAGACCTCGCCTTTTCACTGAGAACAGCTTTGGAAAATCTGTCTTTTTCTTTTCAAATAGTCTCCATTTTGTTAATTTTCTGCCCTTCTTTCAGCACTTCTGTTAAATGTTCCTGCTCTTTTCCCCACATTTCATTCAAAATCTTTCGTCTCTTAACACTTAAGCAGTTGTCTCCATCTCTTACATATTAAAAAAAAAAAAAAAAGCCACATTCTCCCAATGCTGTTGTCATTTCAACATTTTTATGTTCTCTGCTAACGCTTGCCCATATTTGCTCTTAACTTGTATTCTCCAGGCTGAGAAATCCTCCATGCCCGTCTTGCTCTTGCTGTACATCTGCAGAAATGAAAGCTGCAAAGGGCCTTGTTCTTTCAGCTTCTGACAAATGCATGGAGATCAGCAGCTTTGGGCCTCAACCCCAAAGCAGAGTCTGCCCAGACCACAGGTCTCCTTCTAAGAATCGTGCTGCCAGGCTCTCCACACCATGTGGGTTGTGTGTCCATAGAGACATTTCTGATGCATGATTTGGCCAAATTTGGGCGTATTTTCTTGCAAGAGCAGCAGAATTCTGATGCTGCAAGCAACACTTTCAAAAGAGAAGGAAGAAATTCACTGTGGAGTACTTGCATGGATTTAGCGTAAGCCAAATATTATTTCTAACCTCATTTTAAGAAATAGATGAAAGATTTCTTAGAAAGTGGAATGAGAGGAAAGAAGATGGCATGAGGATATCTGAAAGCAAAGAGACCTTTCCTGAGGTGGTTGTGGTTCAGTTCAGTTGCGGGAGGTAGCTCAGGCTGTTGCAACAGACCAAGTCCTGTGGTCTTAGGGGGTTACCTGGGTGGTTAATGGCAGGGAAAGGAGGAAGATAGATCTTTGCTTCACTGCTGAAATCTACCTGTCCTTCTGTGGAGAGAGTATGTTGTCTGATGTCTCATTTGACTGTTGCATTTGTGTTATTTGATTTGACAGTAAGCCCTCTGGGGCAGAAATATTATCCCATTTGATTATCAAGGGCTACAGTTCATGGGTTTATAAACTAGGAATTATGAGTGCTTTAACTGAATATTGGCATTTAGTATGAGACTTCATTACCAGCTGCTTCTGCTCATCTGGCCCACTGCAAAGGAGGCAGCAGTATTGTGATCTGCAGTGACAGTGGCATGACAAACACAGCAGCTGTCTGAAAAGAATTCTATGTAGACACTTTGACGTTCTGTGAAGAAACTGATTTAAATATCTGGTTTTATCTGCATAAGCTCACTCAAAGCATAGATAACCTACTGATTCCATTGCTGTGTCAGGAAGCTGTGGGGAGAGGAAACAAACCTTCAGAATTCATGTTATGAACTAGTGTGAGAGGACAGGGGGTATAGATCTGTTCTTCTGAAAAATAAGATTTTGCATTTTTTCAGGACTTTGGTTAACAGGACCTGCAGTAGGAGCTGCCTCCAAGATTCAGGGGTATCCTCTACCTGTGAAGTGAAAATGTCACATACTGCTGCACAAGCAGCTTACTTGCCTCTCTGAAATAGTCTTAGGCCACTCTCAGGGTTGAAACAGCCCAGTAAGGGCTGGGTAGAGACTTGGGCAGTGCTTGGATTCTGCATGTGTAGGAAAAGCGTGTTGCAGCCATCCCTTCTCCTGCCCTGACCCTCTGTATCCTGCAGGATCTCAGTAGGCAGGCATTTTTTTTTCCTCCTTTGTATGCAGAGCCCTAGGAAATTCAAGTTTCTGCCAGTGCAGGAAAACTCCAAATATATTTTTTGAGGTGTCACTAATGTGCTGATCTTTGTCTTTTTGAAAAGCAAACTGTTAATGGTCTTTGCATTTCCATCTAAATAAATCACTTGCCAAAAGATCAACCATTGCCATCTATTGAGACTTTCAATATTGCTTTAGAAGGAGTGTGCCTTTTTGGCATTTAGAAAACAGTTTCACATTTTCAAGAAGGATATTAATAATTTCTTAGTTATGTTGAAGTGATGTAAGATGAAAATTTAATGTGGATGTGACTGTCTGTTTGAGACCTTGTAAGCTGTTATGCCTCTGATATACGTGGTTTAAATGAAGTCAACATTTTCTTCTGAGCTGTAGTTAACTTCTGAAGTGAGGATTATAAAACTGGCATTGTAAATACCTGACAAACTGCTAACTTTCGTTTCAGTGCGGATTCTAACTCATCTTTATCAGCTTTATTACAGCTTTGATGTTGTCTAAAACTTTGATGATACAAGTTCATGTAGTGATGTTTCTCTCTAGTGACTGAAAGTTGAAGTGGAAAATGGAGATTTTAGCTATTTCACACATCACAGTTTTTTACACGTCTTACTGCTTTTTATGTCAGTTCTGCTCCATCTATTCACACAGCTGAAGAGATATGAATATTTCTTCAGCCGGGCCTAAAGCTTTTAGGGGATTCTTGAAGCATTTCCAATAAATAGTAAACACATTAAAGACCTTTTTGAATACTAGCTCATGAAGCCAAGTTGTGTTTAAAGGCTTAGTGCTGGCATGGATAGCCTCCACCATCCTTTCCTGTTTGGAAAGAGAAGTTACCGCTGGGTTGTTCATCCCTGCTGTTTGTAGGCAGGGTTGTATTTCTAGGGAAAAGTTACTTGAGCCTGCTGAGATCTGTCTCTTTTGGTCTCTGTCCTGCTGCTCTTGTCTGGTCAGACCTATCTATTCAGGTGCTGTCTTGGGCAGGGAAAGATGGGAAGGGGAGAGAAATAGCCTCATGCAGCTCTGGGACTGCAGGAGTGCCTTTAGCCTGCTTCCATAATTCATGTTGGGCAGGAGGAGAGGGCCCAGTGGGATAAATTAGCATCCATTGAACATACATGCGAACAGATGTTAGCTGAAATAAAATGGAAGAAAAGATGCCCACTGACCCAAATTTGGTGCATTGTCCTGTTTATTCTGTCTGTCTGAAATTTGCATGCTCTGACTGCTAAGCCTTAATAAGGAAACAATTCCTTGCTCAAGTGTTTTACCACATATGTTTTTACAGTTTCATAACATACTGTTTAATGCATGCAGTGCATCTTGTCTGGACTGCATCCTTCGCCATTGTTCTTTGCTGAGCCATCATCAGCTCCCAGCCCGCATGTGCCCAACCAAGGCTTGGACCATTAACGTGGGGACTTTGCCAGGAAACTCAGTGTTTTGTAAACACTTAGGTTTGCTGTTTTGAAGTCTATTAAATGGTCAGCACTTCTTTGAAAAGCAAATGGAAGCAATCTTGTGGAAGCAATCCCATGGAAACAACAGGCAATAAATGCTTGTGGTCACTTGAAAGGATTCTGTTTCAGAAGTTTATTGTTGTTAGTTTCTGCATGGGACACAGAATAACGTCTGGAGTGCCAAGCAGTTGTCATTTACTACTTTTGATTGTGATCTGACTTAAGTTTTCATGCAAATAAATTCTCTACCATAATTTTCTTTTTTAATTTGAAGAAGGCTGATGGCTTCACATAGTTGAGAGTGTCACCTTGTCGTCAATTAAATGCTCTATTTCTAATGACTTATGTCACCGCTTCTTAAGTATAAATGTCATTCTGAGCTATGATTCGAAGTAGATGCTTCTGTGGTCCTAGAAAATCAGATTGTATAAGGGGGCAAGCTCTAATGATGAGTGTGTTTTAAACTCCTTAAATACTGTGTGAAGTCTAATTGCCTTCTGCATCACCAGACGCTGGTGGTTGGTCCTGAGACGCAGTATATGCTGCCCACTGCTGTCCTGAAAGCAGAGCTGAGCACGTCTGTGGCAGGAAAAAAATAATCAAGGACGGAGAAGGAATATCGGAGTAGGATATTTAGGCAAAGTGTTACAGCTCACTTGAGGCTGGTATTTCTGACATATTGAAATTTGGTGTTCTCACTCATATCTCTTCCCCATCCCTCACACACACCTGTGCTAAAGAACTGTAATAGAATGCGAAAATATGTGCTGCAGCTAAATGCGGGGATCATAGAATCATTGAGGTTGGAAATACCACTAAGATATCAGGTCCAACTGTCAGCCCATGCCTGTGACTGCTCTAACCCATGTCCCTCAGTGCTACATCTTCCCTTTCCTTTAAACGCCCCCAGGGACAGTGATTGCACCCCCTCCCTGGGCAGCCTATGCCAGTGCATCACCACTCTTTCAGAGAGTAAATTGTCCAACCTGAACCTCCCCTGGTGCAACTTAAGGCCATCACCTCTTACTGCTAGTTACCTGGGATGCATTGTATGTCTGGATCGAGAGCTGTGAAGAATATTTAGACATGAGATTATCCTTCCCTCGAAATCTGAGCTCTAGAGTAAGACTAGAAAGAGATACAAGGCTGCTTGCTAGCTATTACCAACTCTCTGACAGAAAAATCAGAGGGTCTGGAGAAAGACAGTGTGCCTGTTTATGTGCAAGGACAGCTGGGGGATGCAGGATGCTGAAGGCAAGCCTGTGTTTGTCCTGCTGTTCTCTGGTCCTTGAAGACTAACCAGGAGCCTGATCTCAGCCTACCAGCAGCTGGGAAACCGCATTCCCATGTGGGGTGTTCAGGCCTCAGCTCTGCAGATGTGGGGTGACAGGAGGTCTGCTCCATGGCATGGTAGCAGCTGCAGTCCCTCTGCTCTCCTGGGACTGCGCAAACACTTCACAGAGAAGGGATGTCATGATGGGATCCTTACTGGTACTCCTAGTAGTGTTTACCTGTCCCTCAGGAACATTCCAGAGCCATCATCTAGTGTTTGTGACCTCTCTGTGTTGATGCAGCTGCTTATTTTCAGCTGCAAACACCCTTAACTGCAGTGTGACTGCTGCAGGATATCTTGCTTCCTCTGGAGACATGTAAGCTATGTACTCGAGGTTTTGCGGTGGTGAGAGCTGCTTTCGTGGTTTGTCATTGTTCTCTTCCCGTGCTGCTGTCACAGAGTCCCATTTCAGCAAGGTTCCTGCTGCCAGTGGGGTTCTGACTCTTGCGGGGAGAAGTTCTACCCTATGTGCGCTGAAGTTCAGTCCCTTCTTTGTCTTTGTACCTCAGATGGCAATAAAAGCTTCCCTGGTCCATCTCAGTGTTGTACAGCTAGATGTAATTTTTAGTCTCTGCTGAATAAAGCACGTGAAACAATTTTTAGAAAGCACAATTTTCATTTTCGTTTTTGTAGCATAATGGAAGCTAGTAATACGTATCTGGTTGCCATCACAATGTTCAAGTGCTCATGAAATGTTTCATACTTGGAACGGATGTCTTCTAGCTTTCTCACATAAACCACAACAGAAGAGCCCAATTGATGGGTTCTTTCTGTCACCAGGGTATGTTTGGGGCAGATACTAATGACAGAGCCTATTCTGTGTATAGGAAAGAGGCATTCACGCTGCTCCCAGCCACCTCTGGGCATCGTGCTTGGACAGGAGTTGAAATAACACCTTGCTTGCAGAAACAGACAGACAGAAGAAGGCTTTTAGTGTGCTCTCAGCAGTGCTGTAATTTAAAGAGAGCAGGTAGTTTTAATCCACCAACATTAGACCTAAGTGATTATCTTAACTGGCTTTTGCATAAACATAGCTGTAGTTAAAATAAAACAAACACTCTCATGTTTATTGTGAATGAAGTAACTACTCATTAAAGCTTGACAGAATCCTGGATATTCTTCAGGGATTCAACTCCAACTATTCTAGTGTTCATGCATCTTATTTGCCTTTCCTCACTTACTCTGAATTAAAACAATTTAAAAGGAGAAGGTGCAAAAAAAAATCCTTAGCCTCTTAAGTCTACATTTAACAGAGCATTGCATTAGCTGAGCAAAATGCAGGGTAGTTCCTCAGCTTTTTTGAAGAACTAAAAAATTGGAGCCCATCAGGAGAAAGGTGATGTCCTGGAGAAGATTGGTGGGGGAAAAAAAGGATTAGGGTTGCCCAAAAGTAAGCTTTGTCTTCATAGGATAACCAAGGAACACTGGAGTAACTTTGTGCTGTTACTTTTTTTCTAAACTTCTCTTTCCCTTTTTACCCCATAGTTGCTCTTGGTCGTAATCAGCCCTTGAAAAAAGAGAAACCGAAATGGAAAAGTGATTATCCCATGACGGACGGACAGCTGCGCAGTAAGAGAGACGAGTTTTGGGACACAGCACCAGCTTTCGAAGGCCGCAAGGAGATTTGGGATGCCCTCAAGGCTGCTGCACATGCTTTTGAGAGCAATGATCATGAACTGGCACAAGCAATCATTGATGGTGCAAACATAACACTACCACATGGTAGGTTCAGCTGACGTGGATGTGGCCTGTGAGAAGCATAACAGGAGGTTTAGCTAATGAGTTTTTAATCTGAACATCGTTTGAGGCATGCAGTAAATTTAAGCACTTACATTTCAGTGTGCACGGTATCTTTCTATTTGATGTTTCAGAGTAAAATGATGTTAGTTTGTAGAAGGACCAAGGAAACCTTCCTGCAATTATTTAAGTGTGAATGTTTGATCTGTTACATTTTTTAATGGGCAGGTTAAGTGTCTGATCTCTGTGATTAACAGTTTTATCTTTCCCTCATCCTGTAGAACACTTGGATGTTCAAAGAATCGTTTTTTTCCAGTCAACCTTTGCAAGGCAGTAGCTTTTTTCGTGATCCTATGGGAGTCTGTGGCACTTAAATTTGTTCTTAAAGTTTCTTTTCTTGAGAGTATGAGAAACCAAACTCTTGGTGCTGGCAATCTGCTGTAAGCTTTTGTGCAAGGTGCACTGTAAGCACTCAGCATTTTAGTTGCTTTCCCTTTCACAGTGTTGTTCCAAATTCTATTTTTTTCAGGTTCTGTTCTTACTCACCCTGCCCCTCTGAATAGAATCACTTCCCTTTATGTCAAATACAAATATGGAAGAGAGAAAACTGGGGGGGAGGAATAAAGGGGATTGTACCAAAAAATGAACTGTTGCCCCAGACACATGGAACTGAATGCTTTGTAAACGACACTGTATTTATGTGGTCTTGGGTCTCCTGGGAAGAGGCAAAAGATAACTTAGAAGATTTTATACCTTACTTTCTGTGCTAATTAATCTTCATAACGTTTGCTATTCTATTTTTTTTATCCTTTTATTGGCGATGTTCAGGATCTCAGTTTCCTCAAGTCACTGTTTATCTTGAATTTCCTTTGGAAAGGGTGGGTTTAGTGGTCTAGCTGTCTTTTTTCCATATAGAAGCATGAAACATTGCAAGTTGCTGTGCCTTGGGATGATTTTCCCACTCCTGTTCAGCACTCAGTCTGTAACCTAGCTGAGAGGCTGGAAAGTTTCAGGGCTGCAATATGACCCGTCTTTTCCATAATTCATGGGCAGTGCATTGTAGTCCTCTAGAACATTGTTTGTTTTCAAGGAGGTTTGTATTTTGCTGGCTTGATTGATAGCTTCAAGGGCAGTTACATGTGTGGAAATGATTTCTGAAGCAGCTTTAAAGAGGAATTTGTCAATTATTTTCAGGACCTTCCAATGCTGAGGAAATCTCGCTACTTCTTATACAAACCTGCTACAGTTACGTCAGTAATTAGTCCTAATCAATTGGAGAGAGAAAAGTAATTCCCTTCCTTACAAGCTAGTGTGATTTTCAAAAGATAAACTCCTTTCTCTAAAGTGGAACTGATGTCAGAAGACCTTTCTGCAACTGTTTGTCATACCAACTATTATCTCTCAGATTTCTTGATTTTATTTATCAATACTATATGTTAAATAACATATTACATTTATTACGTCCAGGAAACAAAATGTTCTCCTTCTAAATAGGTAGATAGCATTACTGAATTTTTGTCCTTCCAAAACATCTGTGTTGCTGAAAATGTCCTGGAAGAAACTGGGTGTTGAGGCAGCATGAGCTAGTGGGAGCTGTATGGGTGAGAGCGGTCTGGCAAAGTGGGTAAGTGAAGATGGCAATAATTTTAAGTTGCCATTCAAATACATGGGAATAATGTCTCAGAAACTGAAGATTTGTGAGACATAAAACAGCCACTGCGTTGTCTTGCTTACTTGCTAAAAGAAAAATGTTACAAAATATAGATTACCTTCCACAATGGTTTCTTTCTGTGAATATGAGCTGTTCTCCAGGTTGAATTGTAGCTTAGTGTGAGGAACAGTCTCTCTGTGAACGCTTGCTCTGCAGAAAGGGTCTGATGCTGGTTATGACTGTGTGCCAGACTGACAGAAACATAATTGTTTTAGAAAATGATAATCTGAATCACAGAGCATGCTTTTGTGGAGAGAGGGTATTATTTGTGTAATGCAGCTCTGGAATTTGACAAGACCCTGATAATGAGCTATTTTGACAGCATTAGAATATGTATTCAGTTTAAATGTTGCACAAGTGTACATGTGAACAGCACTTCCAGGGGAAATGTTAAATTCATGGCATCCAGTCATGCAGAGAAGCTGCTTGACACGTTAGGTCTCTGCTTCCACTCGTCAGAGTGGCGCAACAGCTTGTAATTGCAGAGGAGGATTTTATTCAAATGGGAAAGTTTCAGCAGTTAGCTCTGCTGGGAAGAGAGTGTCTGGATTCTGAGATGGTGTCACTTGTGTGTCCTTCACCTCCAAGGAGAGAAGTTGTGTTGTGTGTAGTTCTGACACTACCAAATTTTGAATAACTTAATTTCTTGAATAACTGCTTGCTGAGCCCAGTCAGAGTTTCAGGCGTTAAGTCCCAGCGCTTTCTGGTTGCAAGCAAAAGTCTGAAACTAGGCAGATAGCTCTCAGTTCTCTTCTTTGGGCAGTCTGAGGAATTTAGGGTGAATGCTTTGCCCTGGAAATGAGCCCTTTCACTGTCACTGAGTGTAATACTTGAGGGGGAAGAGGTATGTGCACCCTGAAGTTTTGGCTCTGCAGCAGACAGTGTGCTCAGAATACTGCGTACTACTGACAGACTGCAGTCTGCTTTCTGAGGCCCACATACAGAATATTCTGAATATTTCAGAAATAAACCAGGAATCAAGCTTGTATTAGAGCATCTGTTGCCTAGGCAGACCTGGCCTTTGGTCAGGTTCCAAACACAGAGAACATTTTGAGTATTTATCCAAAATCTTGAGTGCAGTGCAGTGATTTTGTACCCGCAAAATTGAGTTACTTGCTTTTTACCCGTCTTTTTGCTTGTGACACTTGTCTCATGCATCAGCTGCTTGCATAGTTCTCCATTGTGTGACCTTTCCACTACAGAGGAAGCAACTTCATGTAGGAACTCAAGTGCTTCTTAGTCAGCAAGCATTGTTGGTGTCATGCATGAACAGATGATGAATGAAAGCCTTCCATCTGCAGGGCTCCTGTTGTCAGCTGAGCTTGTCTCCAGGTAGGTAGAACAAACAAACTCCCCGTGTTCCAAGTGACACCAAAACTCTCCACATTTTTTATTTACAAGAACTCAATGTGTGCAAAATTTAAAAAGAAGGGAGTTGTTAAAGCTGATGAGGAACCTGGCTGCTGTGTGTGCATTAAATACTGAATTCTGTGCGTACCTCCTTTGTGCCACCAACCACAATTTAGACGTGTGCTCACAAATGTGATGCAGAGCTGTTCCCAGTGCCAGTAGCTCTCTCCATGGGGTTCCCTGCTCTCTGCACTGACACTGCAGCGTGGCAGGTGTCATCCACGTCACCTTTCATGTCTAGCTTTGCATCTTTCTTATTTCCCATGGCTGCTTACTTGTCCATGCAGCAAAGGCACTGCCAGTTCAGGCTGTCTCTTATTCAAAGTTAGGATGCAAACTGAATGCCTGCAGAGCTTCCTGAGAGAAGATGTATACATACCAAACTGTTTTGTCTTCTACTCCACCACAAACCTTGATAGGATGTGCCCAGGGGTGCCAGTGTGCCTCCCTGGAGCTTAGCTTTTGCTTCTTCGCATGAGAGGAAAATAGGAAATCGGCTGCCTAGACTGTGCATAAAAACATTGTATTTCCTAGAGGAAAGCAAGCATTTAGGAAGATGAAGTGTAGGAATCACATCAAGACTATTTTTTCTGAGTTTGACAGTGTGGTTCTGGTAATTCAGTACATGAAAATCTGTATTTGCGGTGGGGTTTTTTTGACAGATGGGGATGTGACATTCTTTCTTTGATTTCATAGCTCACCAAAGAGTGTGGATTCCTAAGGGAAACTATATTACAGGCACCAACTAAGACAGATTTATTTGGTGAAAAAAATAGAATGATGCAGTACGTTAATGTGAGCCTATGGCATTTCCTCTCTTTTACTTTCTTTGTACAGCTGGGGGTTAAAAAAGTACCACCACAACAGAACAACAAAGCCATAGCTCTGCATTTTGCCTCTCCCCGTGTGCTGACACGCTGTGTGCACTTACAAGCTGTGTGCCACTTCCAGAAAGATGCCTTTGGAGGAGTGGGAAGAGGGGCTTGGAGTGAGGAGTGGTGGTGGTCAGCAGCTAGGGATGCTAGCCTGTGGGAGGGGAGTTGCTCTTTCATTCCAAAAACCTGGAGGGAAGTGAGGAGGAAATGTATCTTTTAACATTGCATTTGGCATTTTCTCACCTGGCTGAGGAAAAATCAAAACCAATGTAATTTTTCTAACGGATGCCTTCTGCTGTCTTCTACAGTTAAAAATAGCGCCTAAGTATTAAATAAATAAATAAGCTTGTGGGATGGGCTTAGCACTTCTCATCTATCTTGGGTGCCTCTGTGGGATGTATTTAAAAATGGAAATAACATTCTCTCCAATTTATACGTTTTTCTGATGTCTTAAAGTAGCACATCCTCAATATTTTATTAATGAACCCATTTAAGTTTAATGAATGCTTTTACATACTTCTCAGCTATCAAAAAAGAAATGTTGGAAAGTGTAGTACTTTATTAGGGTCTGCACCAAACATTAGAGTTGAGCTGAACTTATCCTGAAAGTAGTTAATTTTAATGGGAATCTGTCCGGGGTTAAGTGGAGTTTTTACATTTCAGGATGGACACTTAATCTACTGTAGCACAGTAACCAGAGCGTTGAATTTATCTTGTTTAATACTGTTTGAACGATAAAGGTCCGCTCTGTAAAGCCTGGTGGCTTTGTGCTCAGAAGCAGTCAGCTTCTCTGTGCCTTCAAGTGCAGCTGCTGCAGCTCGCAGTGTGCTTGCTCAGTGAGCAGGGCTGGCTCTGCGTGTGTGAGCAGAACTGTCATATTTACAGTGTGTAACACTTGAGGTCATGAGAAGTGGGGATGTATTTACCTTAAGTACTGGGGAAAAGTTGGTGAAATCACTGAGGTGTTCTAGCAGTGGGCAGAGCACTTTCTTGCCCTTCAGGTGATGTCTGGGCCCGAAGTCCTGCATCCCTCTGCACAATGCCTCTCATGCATTCACATATCCAAGGCTTTCATGGTCTGAAAGGACACACTGTGTGGTTTCATGTCCGTGTCATGGTGACTTAATGTCCTGCAGTTCATTACAGCATATCAGGAGGTGTCACAGGGGGCCATGGCTCAGCGCACCATCAGGATGCATGTGCTCCTCACTGATTTTTGTTTGCTTGACATACATAGCCAGAACTATGGCAGCACTCACTAGCTTTATCTTATACAGATGTTGAAAACTGCTCCATTTCTGTTTGTAAGTGAAGGCTTTCACGCTTTTGGATGAGACTTTGAGGGTACAAGGTGAAGGGGAGAAGAGGGGCAATGGCAGAACGTGATCAAACAGTGTATTATATTGGGCAATGGGAGAGCAGCCTGTGGTCTGCATGTGTTTGGCAGAGTGTCAGTGCTGCTTTTAGTGCTGATTGCACTCGTGATGCTGAAGGTCCTGAGGAGGTTGTTCTGCTACGTAAGTAAATCACTGGGAGAGCTTCTGTTGCCTGCAGAGGTGGGTACTGCACCTTCCTTACTGGTCTTGGAGTAAACAATAAGAATCGAAGGTTTTTTGGAAATGCTTTTGTTGAAGAGGAACCAGTCAGCTCTCTGTGCTGATGGAGATAAGGTAGTACCCAAGTGCTTTTAGGGCTGTGTCAGCGCTTACTGCCTGTGCTGCTTACTATTAATTTGATAAAAGGAATTACATATCTCAGACACGATCTTCTTTGTATTAAAGCTAGTATATCAGAAGAAGGCTTCTTTATGCCATACAGAGAGAAAACAGACTTTTTTCCTAAGTGGTGTTGAAGCATCATCTCAAATTCAAATGATAGATATGAATTTTGTTCCGCTGTACAGCTTGTACATCACTTTCTAGAAAATACATCTGCTATGCTGTTTTCCCTACTCACTGGAGATATCTGCCAAACTCTTTACTTCTTTGTGAGTGTTAGGACTCCTGCCACACAGCCGACCTTTGCTAAGGCCCAGGTGCTGCACAGGGATGCAGGAGTGTGATGCTGTTGTAAGACAGCTTCCTGCAAAGGGCCCTGCATGTCCATCTCCTGTGCTGTATTCCAGGCTCCCAACCAGCAGTCACAAAAAATAAACTGCCAGACAGAGGTGGGAAAGGAAGCGGTGGGAGGCAGTCAATAGGTGCTCAGGAACTGGTTTTAGATTTGTATAATAATTCCAGAATATCCACAGCAAAATTGTATGGTAGATCTGTAACACCAACGATGTAATGTGTCTCATTTAAAGTAAGTACCTCCAAAAGTGGAACTCTAATTTTTGCCCTTTCTGTGTGCAGTAGCTACATTTGACATCTTAACTATTGCATTGATCAGACTATAGTTGCAAAAATCTATATGGTACATTTCACAGTTGCGCAGTATTTCAAATTTAAGCTGCTTCTCTGAACTGCTGTATCCATTGCTTTTGCAGGCCAGTTGAGTACCTTATTTGCTTTCTCATAGCTTACTTGTCTGAAGAGACCTTTGTCATTACGAAATGGTTTTTTTTACGTATTACATTGTCTACACTCAAATGTGACAATAATGGTGAACTGTGTTTTTCTGTGGATCTGGAACACTTGGTCAGGTTTTTGTAATGTCTGTTAATAGTGATAACATTATTTATCATGGCTGTAGATGTCTAATTTTAGGTTCCACACTTCCTAGCATTCCCTTTGCTGCAGGCTGAGCCCATCCAGCTGGCAGGATGGCTTCTTCCACTTCAGAAGTACCTTTTACCAGGAAGGCACCTGCACGAGTGGTGTTGGGATAAGAGAGGATGAGCCGTGACTGTGCTGCAGCCCTATTGCATGAACAGAGGCCTTGCAGACGTTGTGCTTGTGTCAGGAAGGTCCCTTTGCTCCGTCACTGTCATCGTTTATGGCTGGCCAGACACTTATGTCTATAGAGTTGTCTGGTAAAAGGAAGAGAACTGCTTAATTTTTGCCCTGGATCCAAGTGAAATTTAAAAAGACGAGTAAGTAATTCTCCCAATGTTTTCACCTTCTGTTGTCCTTTCAAAAGGAATTAACTATGGATGCAAACTGTGAGATGCCATTTCTAAAGGCCTTGCTTCACGTTCTCTTCAACCATTTTGTAGTTGTTTGGTTTAGAAGTCCACAAGCTTCATCACACAACTGCGTTGCATGACAGGCAGCCGCAGCTACTTTTGTTTTTTCTTTTTTTACGCTAGAACTTCAAGGAGGTGATACTCGATTTACAAATATGAGTGAGGACAGTTCCTCCAAACTGAAAATACAGCACTTTATTTCAGTTCCTGGATGCGCAAAGCAATGCATTTGTTTACCTTCACACTGAAAAAGGGCAAGTGTGCAGCATTCATTTATAGACCACAGCACCACAGAAATACTTTCAAGTAACTTCTTCAGAGCTGGTAGTTGAAAGCTTTGGAGAAACCTTTGATTTGATTTCTGTGTTTAAGTGGAGCTCTGAATTCTTCAGCTCTTGACTACTTTACCCATTTCCCTTTTGAAAGCCTTCTAGCAGAGAGGGGCAGGGAGTTAATGTGAATAACGCAATCCTGCATTGACCTGGAATCTCCCAGCCAATTGTTTCTACTCTTCAGTTCTGTTTTCTTTGGTGTTAGCTCCAGGTTTTGCTTCAGAAGGACCCATGCAAGCAGGGTGTTAAGTTGAAGGTGGCTATGAGACACACACACTGAGGAAGAGAAAGCCTTGATTTTACATGAGGTGATATAAAAGATTGCTTTCCTAAAAAGTAAAGCTAGCTGCTGGCATTTTTTTTTTTTTTTTCATTTGATGTAATTCCTTAGATTGTACTTGAGTCAGAAGAGGGATGTAAGGAAGCAGAGTGTCAGTTCTGTACAGCAGGATGGGGCTGTTGGTTTGCAATGTCCTCATCTTGAGAGCTTTTCATACTTTGGAGGGGAGGGTGGGTATCTTAGCAGGACAAGAGCTGAGAACCAGTTACTTTAGCAAGGTGTGAGTGTATATCCACAGTTTTCTTTAGGTACAGGAGGCAGGAGAAATCTGCATTCTTAATTCGAGAGAGCAAGGGTGAAGTGGAAGCATTGGCTGATCATGGCTGAGGATCCTGACAGCTTTAAGCAGCAGAGCAAGGCTAAGCAGGTTGCTTGCATTTCTCTGTGTAACCTCCTCATTCCCACAGTACATCTGTTTGAGGGGCCATAGCAGGGTCAGAGAACTTCTTTAGGTTTAAAATGTCCTTTGTCACAACTGCAGGTTGACTTTGCTATCCATCAGCAGTCCAGTTTTTAATGTAGCTGTGAGCACCTATAGCAACTCAGTGGATAGTGCTGGGAGTCAGGTGGCTGCTACGAAGTTTTGCTGCTTAAACAGGGATCTGTAAATCCACAGTCTCAGAGGTGGTTGTTGAAGGGATCGTTTGTGAAGGGCCTTTACCTTTACAATCAGCAGCTTGTGAGTATTTTAGAAAAACAAGAATGTAAACCAACACTTAATTAAAGTGCAGTGCACTGCAGAGGAACCCTTGTCCCAAAGTGATTCTTAACAGCACTGCTAAATGGATTATTCATTTCCATTCCCTCCCAGCTGGGTATGATGCCAGGTTTCCAAACAGCTCAGAGATGTATCCATTGTGTCCTGAGAGGACAGTGTGCTCCAGTGGTGTGATTGGAGGGGAGAAGACGAGATGCTTTGGTCATCTTCTATTGCCAGGCTGTCCCTGAGCAGCTTCTGACCAGATCAGAGCCACCTGTTTGTATCGGCTTGTTCGTTAGAGAAATACCTGTTGTAGAAGAGAGCCCTTCAAGAAAAATGTCAATAAATTCTTTTGTAATTGGTGAATTCTGTTTGAGAAGGCTGCATTTAGAGTGCCTAGCACATGGTGCTCCAAAGAGTTGGTGTTTCTTTCCATCTGAAGTAAAGAAATAACAGCTGGCCAGTTTGCTTTTCTCTGTACTGCAACCACCTTTCATAATATGTAGTGGAAAGTTGAGCACAGAGACCTTTGAGCAAAGAATGAGAGGAAATGACAGTAGCTAATCAATGAGGCAATTAAAGATAATCATTTGAATTGGGTTAGCACATCATTACCGCAAGGGCTTTTATTTTAATGGTGCACCCCCTTCTTTTATTTTGATTTTGTTTCCCATCTTCAGATTTCCAGACTGATGTGTAGAATGACATTTTCCAATTGCTTCAAGCTAACAAGCTGGGTCAGTACCCAGATCTCTCCTAGGGATGGCTTTCGTTCCCTTACCTCCTTACAGCGAGCGCTTGGCACTGCGATGCGCCTGCAGCAGCTTTCTCATCACTTGTGTTTTCAGTAGAAATCATTCATTGCTGCTTCTGGTGAGGTGCGTTGGTGCCAGCAAAGGACATGTCACTGAGCTGCCTGTTGGATTGGGTACTTCACACAACTCCTAAACTTGAAACAGGATATTTTCTCAAAAACCCCTCGAGCCCTGAGTTACAACTAAGGTGATGCTTTCTGTCATGACTGCCGTGATTAACGCTTTAAAATAGCTGCAAACATCCTGTCTGAGGGGTGCTGGATTTCCATGTTTTCCTCATACGGAATATTGAAGCAAATCATCAGGATGTGAAGCAGTTGTGACTGACTGAAATATTTATAAATCTAAGTGCAGGTTAGAAACGATCAGCCCTTCAAATAGAAACCCACTTACAGCTACATCCTACAGTTGTTTTCTTTAAGTATTTTTAACTTATGCTCTTGTTCTCTGAAAGGTATTTTGAGGAGTTTCATCAACATAATTGCTTGGACTCTTCTCAAGTCTCTTCCCCTGGTAGCAGATGCCCGTCTGTTTCCTGTCTTTGGTTTTAGTTTGCCTTTTCTGCTGCGCTGAGGATGACTGTACAACACTATTTTCAAAATTGCAGCTTGTTTGTTTGTTTCTTTTTACCATTAATATGTGATCAGGAAAGTACAGCAAACCCCTTTAAAGAAAAAACAAAAAGCAAACAAGACAGACCGTATGTTACAGCCATAAAACACTCAAAATTGGCCTCGTGATGAAAAAATATCTCAAATTCTTCTCAGGAGAAGCTGCAGACTGCTCACTGATGCAGTGGTGCAGATCGTGCAGACTGGAGTGCATGTTTGCCAGAAGTGAATCGTGTTCCTTTGGTATCTGACAGCAGCGAGGACGTGATGAGTAGTTTATGAGGTACTCCACAGTGGACATTTACTCCATCCCTGGGTGCTTGCAGCTGGGAAACTAGGTATCAGCTTAATGTGCCTTGCTGTCTGCTACTAGAATGAGAAAAAGAAATACGAAGAGTTTAAAATGTGTTTGTCATAGAAAATTTCAGTGTAAGCCAGTGAGAGATGCTGCCATCTCTCCAAATAGGTGATCTTCAGAGGTGGCATTGCTCATTTCTGTGCTTGACACAGAGCATTTTGTCCCCAGGTTTGTACACGTGAAGCACACTGTCTCCTTGGAAGCTCGGGTGGATAAATGAGGTGTCCCTCTCCGTGCCATGGGTGCACCCTGCTTCTCTTCTATGATCTCCAGTGGGCAGTAGTCAGGAAGTTTGTCATCATTCTCTATTTTGGCTTCAGGTATCTGAGCAGGACAACAGTGGTACCTTTTCTCACAAGGCAGTTATGTTCCACAGTGTCTGAGTAGCTGGAGAAGTCGCATCGTAGTGCAACTTTCTGGGCTCAAGAGATGACTGAGGGAGGTGCTCCTTGGTGTGTTTCACAGCAGTACAGCACTCACAAGCCTGTAAGTGTGCCAAAAGGAGATGTTCTAACGCTTGTAATCATCTGAATCCTTTTTCAATAAATTCCTTGAGGTAGTAATTTCAAGTCATTGCAGCGTTTCAATGAGCAGGTGATACAGATTTAACATTCAATTTTCTACATTTATTCTCAATCAATACTTTTTTCCCTTTTTTTAATTATAAATAATTCTAAAGAAACAGCGGTGAACACCTTAAAGGTGAAGAGGATATTAGGTAAAATAAACTGTTCAGCAGACTTGCCTCAAATCTTTCCCGTAACCTTGTTTAATCATCCCTTTGCCCTTTTTAAGTAGTCCTTTTTGTAGCCTTAGTCTTTTTTCAGGATGGTAGATACTAATGTGGGGTTGTGTCAGTGTGCTTGACCTCTCTGGAGCCTTTAACATTTTTCCTGGTTATCCTTGGAGGCTGAGCATGCAAATGAATGACTCCTGTGCTCATTAACTTTGAATGTTGACTCAGGGATATGAGCAAGCTTGGGAGCAGTGAGAAAAGAATATTCCAGGGCAAACTTGTCTAGGTTATTCTGTGCTTTCTTTTCATCCCCTGCTACATGCAGATGGGGAGTAGTGTTGTTTAGTCTTAGAAAGAAGAAATTTTCTGTGTGCTCATCTCTCATTGCAAACAGATGTGGGACTTCAGCGCACTCCGTAAAAGCCTACATTCACTTTTTTGTTAGTCTATAGGGTTGTCTCCACTGCTATGTTAGCTCAGGCTATAATAAGTACTGTCTTGAGCCAAATTTCCATCCATATTTACTTCTAGCTCAGACTAAACCAAGTCTCAAATATCATTTTGCTGCCCAGAGAGGGCATTGTGGCTGGCAGGGGATTGCTCAAGGTTAAGCACACTGACACTGGTCATGCAGGGATGGGGTGGCTTGAGTTACAGCAGTCACCAGTTGTTGTTTGAACCTCCCTGTGTACAGCAGTACTTCTTTCCCCCGGCCAGCCTGTGCTTCCTCTGCCTGATAAGCAAAAGGACATGCTGCGTCTTGGGGTGGGGATGTGAGTGAGTCCAGAGTAGAACAAGCAGAAAGAACACATGGATCGTACCTAATGAGATCAATCCCAAGCAAAGGTAAAGTTGTCTCTGCCTTTATGTATTACTTGGAAGGGAGTGCAGCCGGCTCTCACGTATTTGTTGGATGCTGAAGAGTAGTCAGTGGTATTGATCGACAATGTCCTGCTGATCTCAGCTAAAGAAAAATCCTTTTAAAGTGAAATGTGGATAGACAGCAGTTATCTTGTGTTCCAGGAGTAACTGAAAATGGCAAAGTGTTTGTCATGGTAGGAAGGTGAGGCTGAATAGCTGTATGTTTGGTGTATCGTTACTGTGCAGTGTCCTGTTGTAATGGACAAAGGCTTTTTTTTCTCAGCACACCTAAAGCAGGGCCCACAAAACGCACCGCTGTTCATAGGATGATGGAGTCCTTTTGTAAACGTAGGGATTCAGTTTAAGCTCAACACAATTTCACCAGTCTGAGTGGCATCTTCTGGTTGTGAAAAATAAAGCGTCTGTACCCCAAGGGTTGGTATGCTGTTTTGTGGTGACCTTTCTGCTGCATCGTGGTCAAACATCCATGAGTTCTGCATCAGAAGGGGACTTATACAAGTCTGTATCAGGAGAGCAGAGCAAGAACTTTGTGTAAGACCTTGTTGGTAAGAAAAACCCCTAACAGTTGTATAAAATGCTGTTAATAACCTCCCATCTAGTATTCTATTCTAACTGTTTTAGTTATAGTGTTTTGTGTACTGAGTGCTAACTATTCCCTGCTGGCAGAGTACTTATAAATTCAGTGGTTGTAAAGGCAGTGACAGCTTTTGTGACTGAGTACTGCTTCTGTGCATCTTCACACTGAACAGATAACCTGGTCCCATTGCCTGCTTAGCTGTCTGTGAGGGGATGTGATTGGGATACTGTACTTTTACCCTAGCACCACTTCACCCCCCTTTAAAGAAAATGGGTAATGGAGAACAGCAAATGCAAATGAAGAGGATATACAAAGGAGCTCTTTTACCAAAAAATAAGAATCTGGTTATCCAAGAAGCCTGTCTAGACAGACATCCATTTTAATGAAATGCAAAGCAGGATAGCGTATGAATACTTCATTAGTAAAAAGATTTGTCATCTTTGAACCCTGATATAACATTTCTTGGAAGCTGTTACCTTCTTGCAATATTAGATCCAAGTTTTAGGGAGTGCTAGAGAAGTGGCAGAACATATGGTATTGTTAATATGACAGCTACTGAGCATTAATACATAATTAACTTTCTCTATCCAGCCTCATTTGGACAAAGAAATACTCACTGGTGAGCCTGTTCTAGAGTTCTTATCACAGCAAAAATCTGCACAGGAAGGGAAATGGAAACTTACTGTAAATGATGCTATGACCAGGTGGCTGGTTAACCAGCCTCTGACCCCATGGCTGCGGTTAACGGTCGCAGTCTTTTTGCATTGTTTAGTTAGTAGCATAGGTTAGTGTGAGATACGAGTTTCTGGAAGTTCACTACAGACAGTGCATGCAGCACCCCGCATCCTCCTCTAGTGTCAGTTGTAGGTCAGATTCAGTTGCTGCCCTGTCTACCCATTAAGATTTGAGCTGAAATGATGCTGTCTGATTGTTAGAATTGTCAAAAACAACCAGTATGGGATCAGCTCAGTCTGTGTTGTGTAGAGTGTGCAGTAGCTGGTGTGTGTGTGCGTGTGTGTGTGTGCCCCACTCAGGGTGAAATACAGTTGAGTGGCTTGGTGCTGCTCTGAGTGTCATCGAGGTGGCTCAGCCTCTGGCTGGGGTTTGAGCCCCCTGATGGTTCTCAGGGCAGGACCTGGCAGGAGGTGCTCCGAGTTGTACTACTGATGGCTGACTGAAGAAAAGTGGATTGCTTATCTAATTTCTATATTTCAGAAGGCAGTGTTAATTATCTTTCACCTTCAGCCCAGTTAATCAGTGTTAATGAATTAACTGATGCTGGTGTGCTCTTTATGATGGAGAGCATCTGCGTGTCCAGTGATGCACCTAGCAAATCAGCACTGGCATTTTTTCAAAAGAAACACCACTGCACCTTCCTTTCCCCTTCCCTTCCCCTCAAAAATACAGCCCAGTAGAAAAGGTTTTTGACAAATGCAGGTAGCAATGACATGCAGACAAGTTGGCTTTGATTTGCAGCACGAGCATGGAATGTACCTCAGATTGGGTAATGATGGCACATCCCTCTCCTCCAGCACGAATCTCATCTCATTGCCTCTCAGTTTCTTTGGCAGAGGAGCGTTCACAGGATACCATTGCAGAGCACAAGCCCTGCTCTTTGCAGTGCTGCTGCCCTCTTGTTCCTGTACCTGGTGCTGCTGATGTGGTGATCATGGTTTGGGTTTCCCTCCTGTGTGCCAACTTTCAGGTTAGGAGTGGTTTCCTGATGAGATCTCCAGCTTGGTTCCAATCCCTGCCTTCAACACGCACCCCTTCCCTGGCTGGATGCTCAGGTGGAGGTTTGCTGTTTGTTAGCATCTTTCGGGTAAGAAGGGGCCTCAAGAGGCTGTCCAGTGCAGTGCTGTGCTGCAGGCATGTGCAGGTGATTGCTTTGCCAAGCTTCTCAGCCAGCTGCATGTACAGTATTTTCAGTGATCTCGGAGCCCAGGTGAGCTCTGTTTTCTGGAGAGGATCCAAGTGTGGGTGTGGGCACAGAGCAGCCACGAGCTAATCATCCTGCCAAGGAATGGGGAGAGATGTTACAAAGGCAGTAGCAAAATGCCCACATGTCCTCCTCCTTCCCCTTGCTGTGCTTTTCCAAGTGCCATTCCTGTCTGCCTCCTGCATGAGCAGCAGGAGCTCCCAAGGCACAGCTATCTCCTGGCTCTGGGAGCAACAGTGCTGCAGAGCTGAACCAGACCAGTGATGGTCCCCTAATGGAGCAGCTCTTTTCCACTGAACTTGAAACAGTATTTATTAGCTCTTATCAATTATTATCTACAAAACCCATTCTTTAAGGTGGTGGAGTAAGTCCTTCAGAAAAGAAGAGGCTGGAGAGGAGAGCAGAGCTGTGTGGGGCGAGTGCTCGTGCTGTGCCTTTGCAGGGAGTGTGAAGCACAGCTTTGTATGGTAGCCTTAGGGTAGCTGAAGTTTGCATAGCATGTGGAAGCATAGTAGGAAGAGGCCAGAGAGGGCACTTGTCTGTGTGGCTTGTTATGAAACGCTTCATCTACACCATTAATGATTAGTGCAGGTTTATTGTTCTCCATACATGATGTAAGGCACAGCTTCCACAGAGCTCCCACACGGTGCCCTCCAGAAAATGGGAAAGCTCCCATTGTTAACTGCAGCACTAATCTATATCCATGGTTGTTAAGTTGTACGAGCTTTCATGTGAAATTTTGGGTTTTTTTCCTTTTAACTCCTTCCAGTTTGCAGTGGTTGTAGGTGAGCTAGAACAGAGCTCTGCATGTTTTCACTTGTTTGTCTCGACCCTGTTCTCTTACTGAGCAGTCACCACCACTCATGCATGCTGTTGACGTCAGTACACTTTTTTTTCCCTATAAGATTCTGTGTTTCCTAGCCATGACCTGGAATCAGCTGCTAATGAAGATGAAGAGAAAGCTCAGCTTCTTTGCCTGACTGAATCATCACTCTCTAAGAATTGTACTCTGGCATCTAGAATAGGACCCACTTGTTTTCTGATGCTTGTAACAAGTTTTCATGTATTTGTGACCTATAATTGGAGACAAACCAATAGTCTACAGGTGAGAACTCTGCTCTTGCCAATTTATTCAGCAATCCAGGCTCAGCTTGGTTTTGGAATGGAGTTTTTCAGTAAGAAAAACAAACGAACCAGCTGTTCCTTGGGCAAATGTGTTATACACAGACACTTAAGCTCCTTAAATAGGTAGTCTCATTGCAGTGCTAGATTTTGTTTTGTGTTGGTTTAATTCCTCTTCCCTGCAGCAAGTCTGGCTGAGGAAGGGGAAGAGAAAAAATCTGCTCAGTTATTAGGGTTGGGGCGTTTCTGAGCAACACTCCTCAAATTGCTTAAAATCTTAGAGAAATAAAAGCTGCTTTAGGAACAGAAGACAGGAAATTCAGCTTTTTCTGAGGGGAGAATAGTATGTGGCTTTTAAGCAGTGGCATCAAAATGCGTTAAGGCTTTCCATGTTTCTGAATGAATGTGATCATGTCAACTAATTTCAGTAACACTTGAAAAAGTTTGAATTTGTGCTGCTTGGGTCTGTTGAAGTGCTGGTGTTTGCATGGATGTGTGTCCAAGTTCTGAGCTGCTGCTTGGGGATGGAGCAGTGTCCCAGCCTGTCCTTTTCCAGAAAAACATCCATATTAGGAACATCCATCTTAGGAAAGCAACCTTTTACAGCCTGCAAAGCAATTTGTTTAGGAATGTTCCAGTTTCGTGTGCTGGAGGATCACATTTGCTAACTTTTCTGCCCAAAACTATCAGGCTGGCTCCTACCTGGGTGGCAACCAACAAGAACCTCTGTCTTGTGGTTCTTTCCAGAGTTCCTCAGTCTCCAAGTTTATATTGCTTTAACATATAAATATAAAAATAAATTAAAAAAAGAAAAATACTTCACTTTGTTTCTAGGATTGGAGAGGCTTATGGTTTTAGTGGATTTTTTACTACTTTTTATCAGTGGCTTTGCTCAAAGGCAGCTCTTCATATTGCTGCCTGGGTACTCTGTGCAGAAGTTTATTGAAGTCACGCCAGCATCCAGAGAGCTGTGCAGATATTTGAGTATTCGTTGAGTATTTACAGTATCGATATGCTTGCTCTGTCCTCTCCTGGTTGTTGCTGTAAAACATGAGCAGCGATCACTTCTCTTCCTGCTGAAGTAGCTGCATCCTTCCTGCGCTGTAGCTGGCTGCTGGGGGCCCTTGTTGCCTGGGTAACAGAGAAACCTTAAAAAATATATATTCTTTTGCATTCTCTCTGTGTTCTCATGAGAACTCAACATTCTTTTCTGTGTCCTTTTGTGCTGAACAACTTCAGTGGCCCAAGCTGGTGCATTATGCAGGAGGGCTCAGAACATTTGTGACTTACCACAGTGGCATTACTGGGGGGCTGCAGCTCAGCTGTTTGCTTGCTGTGCTCCATGCAGGGCTCACTGCACGGTCTGGGTGGGAGCTCTGCCTGGCTGCAGCAATGGGAGCACTCTTGCGGGCAACACGCTCGCCTTCTCATCTTCTCTCTGACAATTTGCATTTGTGAGCATTGCTTAAAATAGCTCCAAACTCACCGTGCCTTCTGGTAAATGCATTCAGCCTTCCCTTAGCTTTTGGACTCCAACCAACATGACGCTTCTTCGCACTCTGCCTTTGAGCCATTTACAACATTTTAAGGGTTGTCAGTGGAGCCTGACCCTCTCCAAAAGTCACTGCCAAAAGCCTCACAACCGCAGAGCTGTGTTTGTCCCACTCGGCTCCTGCAGATGGGTGTGACGTAGGTGCACAGCCATAAAATGAAGGCTCTGCTTGCACTGGACTGATTCTGTGCCTTAATCCATGTGTCCACTTCACATCCTGCTCCATGTTTTGAATGTGATATGGCTCAAGAGTCTGGAGTACATTTTACCAACAAGAGAGAAAGAATGGGTGTTTGTTGGCCAGGTTTGTGGTAGCTTGTGACATTAGCAGTTTGTTGTAGGCTGATGGTCAGCTTAGGATAGTCTCCATCCCTGGAGGCACCCAAGGCCATGCATGAGGCCTTGGGCACCCTGAGCTGGTGGGAGCAGCCAGCACACAGCAGGGTTTGAGGCTGGGTGATCTCTGAGGTCCCTTCCAACCCAACCCATTCTATGAGGCTATGCTTCTGTGGTAGGGCTGTGTAGTTTTTATTGCAAAAGGTTTCCTCTACAGTGAAGAACAAGAAAAACAAACCTAAAAACACACACCCACACCTCCAAGCTGGCTGCTCTTTCATAGGATTTTTTATAATATGACTTATCTGATGATGATTAAGCAATCGAATGTTTATAGCATATGCTTTGACCTTGATGTTAGTTCAGCTGGGCAAGGGTATAAACGAATAAATTCCACAGCAAGCTTATCCTATTGTGTTTGAAATCAGCTCTTGGATGTATTTCTCTAAAACAGGGACACTCTTGTTGAAATGCATGGCTTTTAAAGAACGATACAATTTTAGCTGCAGTAGCTAAATTTAAAAACTGTTGGGGTTTGGCTCTTTCTGTTTTTTTCGTTCAGCAGCAAACTGTCTGCTTGTTTCTGTGAGCCGCGATCCAGAATTTAGCGCTGTGCCATTTACGAAATTGATGAGGTGTACAGAATGAAAGGAACATTTTAAAGCTGAAGGCTGAGGACTTCAGGCCTTACTACATAAATCACACACAAAGCATCCTGAAAGCTCTGGGGCCAATACAGTTTTGATCAAGCTGGTTTGCTTGGAAATTCATGAATGATACAAGGCTGCACTGAGTGCCATATTTCTCTGAATTTCCTTTTTTGCATTGTTTTCTCAATAAATACCACAGCACGGCAGTCTTGGCATTACTGGTACAAACAGAAAGTCCCCAGAAGTGGCTGATACTTTAGCCAAACATTTCCTCTGTGTGTTTTCATCAACAACAAAAAAAAAAGTGGGGGGCCCATCTGTCTAAAAGACAGCATATATCCAGCATAAGAGTTACAGCAAATCCCCAAGTTAAATGTTACAGTGCGCTCATTTTGCTGATCAAACAGCAAAGTTTAAGGGAACCCACTGTCAACGTGAAGAAGCCTCCAGCCAAGAAAAAAAAGAAGCCATCATTTCTAAGAAGGAGCGGTTGGGTGTTTGTTGTGTGCAGGAGCGCCGAGTCAAAAGCATTTCTTTAACTATTCTGTAGCTCAGGGACTTGGCTTCTCTTCAAAGGCTCCAGCTACAAAAGGATGGATAATGTTGCAAGTGAATGTGCCCCCTCTAGGGGCAAAAATGTGGAAATTCGCTGGAGCAGGTAAACCCGAGGCACTGGAGAGGCATTTCCTTGGAGTGGGAATATCTGTTTTATTTTTAACTCCACTGAGAAGGGATTTCTGTTGTGGTGGGGATGCAGTTCCCTTGGCATCTCGTTTCCCTGGCTCGCTGCAGGCAGTGACGTGTGCTGTGCGTAGCAGGGCTCGTTTCTTGGCTTCTGACACTGCAATCGTAGGATGTTAGAAAAACGTGCTGCTGTTTTTCCAAGGTAGCTCTTGAAATGCCTTTGTACAGGGCGTGTTTCATACTGTGTTTAGAATTTATCGGCTTGCATTTATTCGTTCTGGAAGAGTCATAGGTTCTTGAGCTGTTTAGTGTGTGTGCTGTGACTTCAGTAGAGAAGGCTGTGCTGTATGCAAGGCAGCAGAGCAGTTCCCTGTCTTTTATAGCAACAGCCAGGTTATCCTGGGGAACCTCTCAGGAGTCTGAGGAGATGGAAATGACTCCTGACACTACAGGGATGTGGGACTGCTTTAAATCTGCTCTGGTTCCGTGTGTGCCACATGTCACTGCTCCGGCAATGACACCGTGCTCCATTTGGAAGCGCAGAGTTGTCCAGCTTGGGTGGCTGTGTTTGTTTTCTCTGGCAGTGAGCACTAAAACATAGAGCCTATATGAAACCATTTCAGCTATTTCTGCATGTTTGAGAAGTTACAGTGTCTTTTTTTTTTTTTTTTATAGTGGTCTTTTGCCTCCAGGCTTTGCCATTTTGTCTTTTCATAACTCATGTTTGGGATCATGTAATTCATCCCAGTAGTATTTTCTGGATGTTTGCATGCCCTAAATACCAGGCTGTGCTACCAGCAAAGTGCCCTTCTACATGGCTCATGTAGGGTACGGCTCACTCCATCTCTTCCTTCTTGCTGCTCCTGAAGTTTATCAGCTCTGTCTGAAGGGTTGGGTGCGTTTGGGGGAGTGCTTCAATTCAACCCCAAGTTTCCATGTGGAAACAAGGTAAAGCAGTTCCTAATGGGAACTTAAGGTTGATCCTTTAAGACCTCAAGACCTAAATCAATGCCATAACAGTGGGGTTAATGCTCTGAAGTGTGACTGCTTCAGTTTTAAACGTGAAATACATCCGCACTCACTGTTTCCTGTTCTCTTACCCCTCAAGGTGCTCTTACAGAGTGTTACGATGAACTGGGCAACCGGTACCAGCTCCCCGTCTACTGCCTCGCTCCGCCCATCAACATGATCGAGGAGAAGGGCGACCTGGAGACTCTGGACATCCCTGACCCACCGCCCAACTCAGGGCACGAATGCCAGCTCCGTTTGCGCCTGTCCACAGGCAAAGACCTCAAACTCATGGTCCGCAGCATGGACACGGTGTACCACATGAAGAGGCGGCTGCACGCAGTGGAGGGAGTGGAGCCCAGCAGCCAGCGCTGGTTCTTTTCGGGCCGGCCGCTCGCAGACAAAATGAAACTGGAGGAGCTGAAAATCCCAAAGGACTACGTGGTGCAAGTCATTGTGAGCCAGCCCTTAGCAAACCCGACCCCGGTGGAAAACTGATTTCTGCTTGTTTATCGATTCTCCTTCTCTCCCTCTCTGTCGTGGGACTGGTTTTCACTGCCCTGTCTTCTTTCGTTTTGTCCTGCTAATGGATTGGTTCCAACAATTGACCAGCAAAAATTCCATCTGTGATGGAGATCTGCAAAAACAAAACATAAAAATGTAAACTGGCCTTCGGGGTTTGCCTGATCTCATATTTAACGCAGCAGCAAGCAGCAAAGGGTGAGGGTGAAGAAAGGAGTGGGGAAGGGTAGGGAAAAGGGAGGGTGTGCAAAGAGGGAGGGGCGAGGTTGTCTTTCACTTAAACAGTAAAAGCATGTAATGATCCTTAAAACTGTAGGTGGTGTCCTGATCCACAGAACAAGAGAAAGAGAGCACTTTTATTTAAAAAACGGAAAATGGATATTTCATATCAGCACCACCTACAGTTCACGCAAGACTTGCAGCTGCCCTGCGTAGGTCCCGCTGTGCGTTGTGGGGATCTTGCTGGCTAACCCAATGCACAGCTTCGTCTGGGTGCTGCCGAGGCATCGCCAGTCCTGGGCAGGGAGCGGGGCTGGGGCTCAGTCCCTGTCCTTCTGGCAGCTCCTGCCGTGCTCAGCCCACGCAATTGTACATTCCGAGGTGGCACTGCAGTCCTGTGCCATTGCTGGTGCCAGCGCTGGGGACGCAGCCTGCTGGGGCCTTAGGCAATAACTTTGTGAAAGTATACTCTCACGTACTGTACTGTAAACCTACAAGACTGACTTTGCCTGAAGTTTACCTGCTGCCTGGCACCTGGGTGTGTGCCTGCCGCAGTACTGTATAGCACTCAGAGCATTAAAACAGACTTTGAACAAGCTAGCTAGGAGGAGTGGTGAGCTGGTCTGCAATTAAGGATGAGGTGCATGACTGTTGTCTGGTGGCACCGGTGTGCCCGCTGCAACAGGTTAAGTGCAGTTACACCCAAATGCAATGAATTGCAGCCTCCCCTGCTCCGTTCTGGAGGGCTCCACATGGAAAATGGTAAGAACACAAAAGCACACAAGTTTCAGCTTTTCCTGTGTCATTTGAAGCAGCAGTCATTCTCGATCTGGAGATATCCTCACCAACACACAGCAGCAGCCCAGAGTGTGGCTGTGGTGTCCAATCAACTTTCCCTTCAGAATGTAAGAGGAGTCCTTGTGGCAAATGACAAATCCTTTTCTAGTCTCAAAAATTTGAATCAGACAAACATATCTGGGGGGAAGAATCTGATCATCGGTTACCTCGGGTAGAGATGTGCTCTGTTCCTCAGGCTTGTCTGGCAATGCCTTTGCTTGAGATCAAATCCACTGCTCCTTTTAAACTTCATTTCTAGTTTGCTTGTTTTTTTCAGCCATCAGTGAAATCATTTCTTTGAAGGTCCGACACACTGGTCAGGTTTGATTGTTTTTCATTGATTTCTGCCTTCCCATTCTGAATCTGCGATCTAAACCTACAGTTGTCTCAACTCTTACTCATCTGCTGGTGAAACTGCTGGGTTAGGATTGGCCATTTGAAACCTGATTAATTGCACAGAATTCCGTCTGGCTGTGAGGGAGTTTCTTGCTCCACAAGTATCACTGCAGAGCCAAAAGGACCCTGGTACAACATTGCAAGTCTGACCCAACAGGTGGAAGCAGATGCAGGTAATAGGTACAGCCAACTTTCACCTCTTGGAAAACAGATCCACATTTTATATGCATTTCTTCTCTATCCCAAAATAGCTTTCATTTTGGTCCTTGTGTTGTACACTAAGATTTCCTTACAGTTCCTTAAGTCCCAGTTTTGTGCAAGATGATGGAAGTGTAGTGGCAGAGCTGTAAAGGAGAATTAGTTTCTTGTTCTCATAAACACCCAAGTGACTTGTTTTTCGCTTTTTTTTGTTTATTTGTGTTTTTTCTTTTTAAAGATTAAATCAAGGCTGATAAATACTAATCTAGAACAACAGTTTTCTATTGTGGAGTTTTTTATGACAAGTATGCTTTCTTATACTGGGGTTTTGCAGCCAAGTCTTTTGCATTCCAGAGGGAAAAATATTTATTCGGTATATAAACAACTCAAATCTCTTTGATTTTTCACTGGTCAAAGGGTGGCTTTGTGCCAGGAAGGCTCTACTTGTCATGTAAGGCGTAATTGTACATCTTCATATGAACGTTCACGTCCCTCCAGTCCTTTCTGGGAAGGGGAAATTGTGATAGGTGATTAAGAGAGAGCAAAGTTAAAACCAGCATGACATTTCTGAAACTGTGAACACCACAACACTACTTTTTGAGGGATATATTTTGGAGGTTTGGTTTTTTTTTTCATTCAGGCAGTTGTCACCATGTACAGCTTTTGAGATCAGACTATAGGAGCTGGAAGACTTTGTTCTTCCCTTCTTGACCCTTTCAGAATGGCATCATTTGCATTATGCTGTACCAGATGACCACGTTTTTTGTTATCTGTTTTTCTGGCAGGGTGCACAGCGATGGTCTGAAGGCTGTGTCATGTGTGAGCTCTGAGCAGAACAGAGGACTGGTTGGTGAAGGTGCTCTGTTCTCTGACAGCCTCTCCTCTCTCCTGACCACTAAGCGCACAGGCAGAACTGACAGAAATTCAGTGGTAGAAATGTTTTTACAGGTGGCAGTGAAATCTTTTCATTTCTTCTTTATGAAACAAAGCAAATGTGCTTAGCACATACCCTGTTGGAAACAAATTCTACAAGATTTACATGAGAAAAGAATTCCAAGTTGCAAATATATATATATATATAAAATAAAAATCAGTAAGGAATATATATAATAAAAATCAGTAAGGAAAGCATACAGCATGTTGACTAACTTATCCCTTGTGTATTCCTGGAGGCTGCAGTATGCATTGAGAGAACAGTCACTTCTGTCTGCGGAATGTTTGTCTTTGTGCTCCAAGATGGTCAGCAGTGCCAATGCCAGTGTAGGGGACCCAGGTTGGATTTGCATGGAACTTGTGATGGTTCCTGGAGCAGGGCAGAGGGAAGGGCTTGTTTCAGTGCAGAGCAGGGGAGGCATGGCTGAAGCAAGTCCAACCAAACACTGAAATGCCTTTCAGCTCACAGCCCCAGGGAGAAGTGGGACGGGGGCAAGTCTGTGGCTGCTCACAGGGGGAGGACCAGAGGAGCCTGCTGGTGCTGCCCCTGTGTTTAGTGGTGTGGGAAGAGCTGAGCGGTGAGCTCAGTGCTGCTGGCAGCCTGGGCTGTGCCGGGCTGAGTGATGCAGCAACTTTGGTGATGCGCACAACCACGAATTGCAATGCCAGGTGCACACAAGTGAGGAAAAATAGGACTGTTCTTGTTGTTTTTGTTTTTGTTTTTTTGTTTTTTTGTTTTTTTTTTTGTCAGCCCTTTGTGTCATTCCTGTTCAACTCTGGCCGCGAATTGAGCCAGTAGATGACATTTTTTGCTGTCCGATGTGCTTCAGATTTTTCTGCCCTCTCTTGTTGCTTCTTCCTGACCCAGAAGTGACAAACCAGTAAAAGCCCACGCTCCTGGTCAGTGGGGAGTGCAAAGGACAGAACACTGCCTGCTGGGAGCTGCAGGACAGGGGGTACTTGCAGCAGGGTGCTCCTGGTCTTCCACAGCCAACTGGCAGCGCTCCTGCGTGGTGCCCTGCACCTAAGAGCCCAGTTCACTGCAATGGCTGCTTGTGAGCGGCTGTGTATTAGCATCCTGTACAGAGGACACAGCTGGGAGTAACTGCACTATGAATGTTCTTAGTTTTCTGGAAGCCTTTATACTCTGGAGCTTGGAAGATTTATTGATGTGAATCAGCAGTGTGATGAGTTGGGTTTTTAATAGCCACAAAAAATGCTGAAAGTAATAGAAACAACACAACAAATGAACTCATCGACCAGACAGAGCACAGCTCCTCTTTGCCTTCCACAGCGAGCTCACAGTTTGGCTTGGGGAGCATAGGGGTGGGATTCCTTGATGCAGCAAGGCAGCACGTGCAGTGCGAGTAACAGTAGAGCGGATGGCCAGCTGACAGAAGTATTGCTGTAGTATGACATGCTTCTGCATATATATCTATTGTTAGTAATGTAAAAACTTCAACGATACTATTAAAGATCCTAGTTTGTTGCAACGGTGGGATGCTTTTAGCCACGGGATTTTGAAAGCATTTTAGCTGTGTGTTGGCAAACTGAATGCTGTACATTTCTCCATTTCTGTCTTGTTCAGAGACACAAGCGGTAGCGACATTTCTGACTCCTGATCTATATTCTACAAACTTTTCTGCATCCTGTAAATACCTTCCAGACTCCCTGCACCTTTTGCAGATCATGTTA
>JAOWBP010004313.1:7778926-7792096 GCA_028571105.1 Tragopan temminckii
CACCCTGTGCTAAACTTGTTGCAAAAAGATGCAACCACCCAAAGTGCTCTGGTGGTTTTCATTTTGGTGTTGTTTTTTTTTTTTTTTTTTTTTTTTCATGTTCTACTTTTTTTTGAATGCAATGCATTGACTGAGTGAAGCTCAGGGCAGACATGCTGAACTTGGGCCACTGTGCTCTACCAGGTGGTTTGAAGAATGTTTCGTGCATCCATACTCCAATTCTGCACAGGCTGAAAGCCTTCTATCCTTTCTTCACCCCTCACATGGGTTTTTTCTCCTATTTTTGGCTCACGTTGGCACCGTGCAGCCAGCTCAGTTTCTGCAGGTCATGGTATGGTGCACCAGCAGAGAAGCTTCTCACCACTGCTTCGCCCTGTCCTGCTGTGCTTGGGTGCAACGTTTAAAGCACTGCACCTTGGCCAATGTGCTGCTGCTTGGGCTTGTTGGCACCCCCTGCTTTCTGCTGGGCTGCTGCTGAGCATTTAAGGTGGGAAGGGGTGCTTGTGCCATGCTCCAGTCACTTTGTGTGTCCATTATAGAAAAGAAGTCCTTGGTCATTGCTTGAACTCGCTGCCAATGTTCCTTTCCATTGCCCCTGGCACTCAAACCAGAGGAAGACATTTCTGCATTTTTACTAACGCTTTTCTGTTTGTTTTGCAAGCCACTTCCACTTCCCCTTAACCCTTGCAAAAGCGTTACCATAGCTGCCAGAGCAGCAGTGTGGTGCAGCCCTTGGGCTGGAGCCCTCCTGCCTGGCCTGGTGCCTGCGTGGTGCTGTGTCTATGGGAGATGCCAGGTACATGTAGCCCTGTGGCTTCAGCAGTGTGATATGCAGAAGGGATCGTTGTGTGTGTGCTGCATTTGGCCCTCCGGCAGACGAGGCAACCTGCTGGCATCTCCTCCTGTCTTGCTGGGATAAGGCTCAGCATTATTTCCCCAAACACATGTATTGCACCTGAAAGTCGTAACTCAGAAGGTTAAAATGTTCCTTGTAAAGAGTCGTACTCCTGGGAGGCTGCACTGGAGCTGGGTGCAGCATGCGAGGCTGCAGGCATTCGGATAGAAGATTTGAATTTTGGGTGGTCCTGTGTGCAGCCAAGAAGCACACTCAATGATCCTCGTGTCCCTTCCAGCCTGGGACGTTCTGCATGTCTGTGATTCTCTGCCAGGCTCAGTGTTCTGGAGCTCCGCACTGCTGTGCCCGCATCACTGCCAGTTCTGCTGCCTGGTACTCTTGGGTGGGGTGAATTCAGCATTTCCAAAACAGAAAAACCAAAGAAACAATAATAATTTAAAGAGAGTTATTGTGGCAGACTGAAGTGGCTCTGTGGGGCTCATCGGACATGAAAGTAATTTCAGCTCCCATTGATTATTTGGCAATAATAGAGCAGACAGGCTCAAGTCAGTATTCCTGTGTTTATTGATGCAGACAGCTCAGGCAGAGTTCACTGGAAAGCAATTAATCATTATGCTATCCCTGAGAAATACCTAATCATTCAGTTGCTTCCATACAAAGAAACTCAACAAGAATTTGCTGCGTGGAAAACCAAGGCACAACCATCAATCTTCAAATGCAGCATCCACTGGAAGGAGTCCGGGGAGCTTCTCCCTCTTGGATCCCCAGCTCAGTAATGCCTGGGCCATCAGCTCTCGCAGCACACAAAGAGAAGGGACAGAAACACAACTGCACATCATTGCAAACCAGCTCTGAAAGGGTCATCCCAGGCTCAGGAAGCCCCCAGAACACTGTGCTGGTGAGCAGCACGGGCAGAACTCCTGTGGCACCACTTGGAGCACGCCGGCTGCCAGCTCTGTTCTTTGTCAGTGGTGGGTGAGAGCTCCCAGGGACGTTCCCTGTGCCTGTCCTCACAGCACGCTGTGCCATGGCAGGGTGCTGCCTGAGGAAGGACAGAACAATCTGCCTTCCGGCAGCGAGTTCTTACAGAACTTTAAGTAGTTCCTGTGTTTGTCAGACCGAGGTTTCACAACAGGCTGAGTCATAGGCAAAGACCAAACAGCCCTTTGTATCACCTGAACAGCCACCTCTTACCCCTTAAATCCTTGAAGTGGGCAGTACTTTCTCTACGCCTCTGCCTCCAAGGAATGACAGTGCTTGTTCCCTGGTGTTCCTGGTGTGTTTGGGAGCAGGATGCCCCACACCCATCTTTCTCCAGAGGGCTGCAGCAAGGTCCTTCCTCCCTTTTGCTTTATATCCCGAATGTTGGCTCCTGGCATGGCTTTCTGAAAGTGGTTTATTGGGTAACTTTTATTTGATTTGTGTTCTCCTGTGAACTGCATGCCCCAATGCTGTCTCTGCACAGACCTGTCAGTCTGTGTCTGTGCAGTGCACTGATTTGCAAAAAGGCACATAGGGCCAGAAGGGCATTTCGGGTTTTAAATGCCAGGACTGTAATGAATCCAGCTATAGCTCAGCAGCACATCCTGGGCACTATGCTGGCAGCTGTCTGCTCTATGTTTTGTGCTAATTAGCACTCCAGGGACAAATAATCCATGGCATTAAAATGCCCAGCAGTGGAGGAGATACATGATGGAAGTAGATATTTTTTTAATTTAACTATTTTTATTTTTGACTGATGAGCCATAGGTCACAGACTGGCATCAGACAGTTTTTGTTCTTGGGATCTCATCTACTAGCTTCTTCTTTCTCTTCAGGCCACAAATTTCAGTGGAAAATCTGCTGGTCTGGGAAACACTAATTCATCAGAGTGTGCATTTTGGGGTATTTTGTGCAGGAAATGAAACTCTCTCTTCATCTCTGCATTCTCTAGAGGTCATTTCAAATGCTGTGGCTGTCTAACAAACTCACTGCTGGTGAGTCAACCTAGGGTACTCTCGAGTCATCTTGGCTTTCTTTTCCTCTCTATTACTGTCTTTAAATCCCAAAGAAATGAAAAGACAAGGAAAATAGCTATCGTGAGAGAAGTTCTCATTTCCCTTGCAGCAAAATAAGGGCTTTCCACCTCATGGCAGCTCCTGATGGAGGTGAAGCTGTAGAGATGCAGTTGTCTTCTTCCTGTTCTCAGAAAGAAAGCAGTGGATGCTGCCTTCCTGAGCCTGGTGCTGTTTCCCCCTGCTGTAAGGAGTACCATCCAGGTCAGCAGCTCACAGACTGGAGATGCAGGTTGCTTCTGTGTGACTGCTGGTTTGGCATTTTGAGGCTGGAACAATCTGTATTTTGCTTTGTGCTGATGTCTTTGAGCAGGTTATGACCTATTGCACGAGGACGAGTAGAAATCAGAAAAGGCCTTTAAGTCCTAGAGGATCATTGCTTGCCTCAGGTGTCTGAAACTGGCTTGCAGAGATAGCAGTGTAAGCATTTGGCGTATTTAGCATCCAAACAAACCTTCCTGGAAGAATATCCCTGTTTTAATATGCTGTGTGAAGGAAAATGCTAGCTGAGAAGCTGGAGGAAATTGCCAGATGTGAGTTAGAGAGACCGCACAGCACGCTTAGCCAAAATTTGACATTGCCTGTACGCGTCTGGCTGCTACAGTGCAGGACTGTGTCACACACACTGCCTGCTGATGGGGGGCAGCTGTCCCTCGGCTGCTGCAGGGCTGGCACGGTGGGAGTGCAGAGGGCTGGGTTGGGGCTTGGCAAGATCGTGGGCAGCTTGGAAGGGGTCAGCAGTGCTGCCTGGTGGGGCCTGGGTGCTCTCAGTGTGTGGGGAACAGTCTCATCATCATGCTGGAGGTGCTTTGTTGTAGTGAAAGCCAACTTGTGCAGCTCGTGGGACTCTGTCCCTTGCAAAACTGCAACCCTGGCGTCTGCAGGAGCGCAGCAGTGGCCAGGAAAGTGCTCTCATTCAAGTCAGCCCTTATTCATGGGGAAGGGCAGCAGCTGATCATACTGTGGGCATCTGTAAGGTCCCAGAATTGCTGTTCTAACACGTAAGAGAACTCCTGGCCTGTGTCAAAGCCACGTGGACCTCACGGCCCTTTCTGCTGGCCTTGTGCACCATGTGGTGAGGCACTGCGCGGGGCCAGGCGAGGCAAGGAGAAAACAACTGTTGCTCTGCGGTTCTGCCACCAGCAGTGTGACTTCACCCACTGCATGTTTGGACTGAAAGCAAAGCAGTGTGCTAACAGGCTCATATCTGGAGAGGAAGCCGTATCTGGAGGTTGCTGGGCTACTCACCGTTAGTAACACGGGTAACGATGAATAAGATCAGATCATGGACTACGATTGCACCCCCGCCCACAGCCCGCTTTGCAGAACTGTGTCCTCCAGGCCTGCGTGCACAGCTTCTGCAACCACGGCTGTGTGCCAGCCGGGGCTGCAGGGTGCCTGGGTGCTGGAACCTGGGGAGGGCGAGCGGCCTGGGCCATCAGGGCCACCCTCCCTTGGCAGTAGGCTGAGCCCCTGGGGCTCCATGGGTGCCTTTAGGGCCCCTGAGTCCTGGTCTGAGCCCCGCTGGTGGGCCCATGCGGTAGCTGGCGTCCAAGGGAAGCCCCACCTTGTCTCACAATATTTACTTTCCCTCCTTGGCTCCCTCCCAGGGCGGTAAGTGCAGAGCAAACATGGTGGGGCACTTGGTACGGAGTTTGGGAAGCACCATGCATTCCCTGTGCTTGCTTGTGCCCCGGCACCTTGCCCCAGCCTGCTTGCTCTCCACTGGTAGCTGCTGACAACTTAAGACACAAATTGGAGGGGAAAAAATCCCCACAAACTCAACAAAAAATGGTTTTCTTCTGAAACTAGCATGAGCTTCTGTCTTGCACTTGGGCAGCAGGCCCAGGTAGAAATGGGTTTGTCCCCTGTGGTAAAGACACAGAGGTTTGTGCCAACCAGTGTGAATTCAGCATTTTCTCTCTCTCGGTTATATGGCTTTCCCCTCATTCTCTCCTCCTCCCACAGCCTGGCTGGTAATACACAGCAACATTCTCACCTAAGCATTGTAAAACTCTTCAGTAGGGCTCATAGTGTTTACACTAGGAATTAATCCTGCTGTAAGCTCCCATGTAGGTTTTGCAGACACAGATACATAAACCACAAAGCAGTAAGAAAGGTCCCAGTTGATCCTTCAGTGTGAGCATCTCCACCATGACTTCTGCCTTGGGAAGCAGTCATGATCCTAGGAGGAGCAGCATGGAGGAGGGACAGGGAGTAGAAAAGGAGATTGAGCTGAAGTCATGCTGCAAGAGCTCCCCTGTGTCAGCAGAGGAGCAGAGTGTGTGAGCTAATGGGGATTTCTCCTGTTCCTCAGCCTGCTGATTCAATGCACTTCTGGGAATGGCATTCAGCTCCTGAGTCAGCTGCTTCATCTCGCCCCCTCACCCAGCCCGTGATGCTCTGATAGAGTTCTTTGTACGGGCTGTCTTGCAAACACACCCTTTTTTGCATTTGGTTGCAAATTTTTGCAAAAGTTGTGTAAATTTCCAACTGCAAAATGCTAATCGGCCCTGACAGTTTTGGGGGAAGCAAATGGACATCAGTGGTTGCGTTGCATGGTGCCTCATGCTACGTTAGCAGCCTTCTTCTGGTGCATAGCATCTACAGGCAGAGCAGTTCCTATGCTGCTCTCTTTCTAGGCAGTGAGTGATGCTTGTGGAAGGGAGGTTGGAGGTGATGGAACTCACTAACCAACCCTGTGTTGCCAACCCTTAGAACAGCAGAGTTGTTCTCCCCTAGAAAGGAGAGGGAAAGTCAGCAAGGTTTCCCAAGCAGCAGGTCTAAGGTTTGGACATACTTCTAGGTATTAGGTGAAGCAGGTTACAATAAACAGGTTAATGGGACAGTGTGAAATAGCGGGGCAACCTGCGGAGAGTATTTCTCTTACTGTGGTCTGAACAGGTCACAGGAATGCTGGACAGCCCTTAGAAATCGAGACGCACCCTTCTTGGTGCTTTACCTGCTGAGGAGGACATCCTAGTGTTTCCACTACACATTGCAGAAAACCGTCCCAGTGAGGAAGAGGAGTGTAGGGAGTGTGATGATGGTTCACAGTTGTACTGTGAGTTTGGTTGGATTTTGGAGCTATCGCCTACAATATGATCAGAGAACCTCTAGATTCTGAGGTCGTCTTGCTTCCATATCTTCTCGCACTACAAACAAATGGAGATATCTCCTTGTCAGTGTTCATCCTTTGTCTGAAACTTTGCCCAGGCCAGAGGGAGCAGCAGTGTATCTGCAGGCTCCCATCCTTGTGCTGTGCTGCAGATGGTACTGGAGGAGCAGGAACTGTGCAGGCTCTGTGTGTTCCTCACTATCCTCACCTGCTCATGCTGGTTTTGTCTTGCAGGCTAAGAATAAGGAAACCGGTGCCTTAGCAGCTGCCAAAGTCATTGAAACAAAGAATGAAGATGAACTGGAGGATTACATGGTGGAAATCGAAATACTGGCAACCTGCGATCACCCGCACATTGTCAAGCTGCTGGGAGCCTTTTATTGGGAAGGCAAGCTGTGGGTAAGAGGTTCTTCCTATGTGTGACCTGTATGATTGTACATTTCTAGCTTGGCAAAGAAGAAATGGGTAACTCACAGAGAAGCAGAACCTTTGGAGCACCTTTGAGCATCAGTGTGAATTAGGAATGACTTGCAGACTGTGCTCTGCTTGCTGGATTTTCCTCACTTTCTTTGACAGGCAAACTGTCATCTAACCAAAGCCGCTTATAAATAGCCCAGGGAAGATCAAGAGATCTTAACTGTGAAGTGAAACTCAGAGTTGTTAGATTTTTCACCTTTTGTAGCTTGAAAAGGTAGAAAATGCAGCGCTGATGAGAACCTCTCTTTTGTATCCACCCCCTCATTTGAAGGATCTGATGAAAGTGTAACCCCGTTTTTTTTGGCTCATCCATTATTTCTGGCTCAGTGTCTGTAGCACACAAAAAAGCAGGTGGGCACAGGCAAAGGGACACCAAATACAACCCAGCGGGCTGGTGCGAGGCTTAGAACAGCAACCTTCTGCACTGCTTTCCTTTAGTCCAGCTGGTACGGTCTCTACCCACCCCTTCCTCCCCCACTCCTAATTTTATATTAATTCCTTAGTGCCAGAGGAAGGTTAGCATGGAAGGCACCTTCCCTGGACATGAGCTGTAGCTCGCTGCTTGTCCTGCCTGCCTGGAACCGAGGGCAGAGCCTAGGCTGAGCTGCAGATCTGCCATTGGAATAACACAGCTCATACCTTCGTTCCTTGGTTAAGCAGTGCTGCCGAAATGCTGTTGCACTTCCTTCTGTGTGTTTCCTTGCTTCGAGGGAGAAGGCTTACACGTCGTCAGTAGACCTTGTATTTAGATGGCTGCTAATCGTGGTGCTGAGATGCTGGGCATGTTAGAGAACAAAAGTATGTGCTGTTCTAAGGAAGTGAAAGGCAAACATCTTTCCTAGGAGGAGACTCAGGATTTGGACAAGATTGCAATTGAAGCCAAATAAATCCTGGCAAAGCGAAACAAACAAATGTATAATGAGCTGAGGTGAGAGGTGATACAGGCTTATATTGCACTGTGTTCTGCCTTTCCCTCCCTGATCTGCCTGTCTTGCACACACTGGCCTCGCCGGCTCACTGAAATGTCAGCCCCCTCCCCTTTCCCTTCCACCTCCTTCCTGCAATAGGAAGCTTTGTCTTCCTTCCTGAAGGGAAAATGGATTGCAGATCTCTGCTCCGCTTTTGTCTACGAAGTGCTTTGTAATGTCATATGCTTGCCGACCTACTAAAATTAAACAGCCCCTTTGAATCTAATGGAACAAGAGCCTCCTGTATGAGGCTGTCCCGTGAGGGCAGACGTGACAGCCCTGGCCATTGTTTTGGAGAGAGGATCATTCTCTTTATTTAATTATTTCAGTGGCATTTCCATTTCAGTGCTCAGGCTGTTCCTATTAATGCTGCACTGTTTTTCTGGCTTTAGGGGAAGTAAATACGCCGGCCTGTTGGCCCGCTGGAAGGTTTCTAGTTGCTCTCAGGATTTCTCTGAAGTCAGGTTTTTGCTTCTTGGTCGCCAGCACTGTGGGGGAAAATCTGCAGCCATACAGAAACGTCTCCTCGTCTGGCCTTCTCCATCCCACCGTGATTTCCATCTGTGCAGTCACATGAGCAATGCTTTCCTGGCCCATTTGCAGATGTTCCCTTTGCAGGATGGATGTGCAGACCCTGCTGTAGTTCAGGCTTCCTGTGGCACAGAGGGTGTGTGTCCTATGGTTTGCTGTGCAGGGAAGGCAGTGTTTGGGAAGGGGCAGGAGCTGTGGCACACCCTGGCTGCCAAAGCTCCAGACGTGCCCAGCCTCCCAGATGGCAGGAGTGCCTTGGTCTGAATAATTTATAGCTTGATCTGTGCCACAGGCAGTCTCAGCTGACAGTCCTGAGAGGTGCTCTTGCTTCATCAGTCTGTTGACTGCTGTCTGACTCCTGAGTTTTGAGTTTACATGGAAAATATGAGAGGAAACCTGGCCTTCTGGGGCTGCCTGGACCCCAGAAGTTCTCTCTGCCAGGCGACTGCTTGTGGTCGGTGTGCTGTGGGTAACAGAAGGGGACATTCAGTTTCTGTGGGGCAAGAACCTTCCTGTGCAAAGGGAAGTGGCATAGCTCGGCACAGCTTCGTGTAAATACAGAGTGCTGAAATGAAGGCACAAACCAGCAAATTCCTCTTGCTTTTCGACCTGATCTCTACCATGCTGAACAAGCAGAACCCCAGTGCAAAAAACAGGCTGTGCCTGGAGGGATTCGGTAATTCCCCAGGGATGTGACTGGCGACATGACAGCATCCAGCATGAAACTCCTTTCAGCATATAAACCCTTCGCAGGGATGCGGTGCCCTCGGCCACTGGGTGCTGTTCTGTCCCCTTCCTGCCCCACCGTCTGTTCTGTGCTCACGGCAGAGGCTGAGCAGCCTTGTGCTGGCTGAGAACAGCCCAGTGAGGCTTGCAAAACTGCAATGCTGGGAGCTCTCGTGATTTTATTTTATTTTTATTATAAGCCCTGTGGCATTTGATGTTCTTTTGCATAAATCCCAGCTGCTGGAAATGGGGGCACCAAATGAAAGCTGAGAATCTCAAGCTATTAAAGAAAAAAAAAAAAAAAGTCTGGTTGAAGTCCTTGTGGCTGTGTCACATTGTGTGTGTGAAGTGCGTTGTAGAAATTAGAAACACAAAGGCAGACACCCCCCACCCAACTTGTGTGCAACTTCAAAACAAGGCTTTTTTAACATCATTTTGTCATTGCAAAATGAGACCAAGGTGTGGGTTTTGAACGCTTGGAATTAATGGTACTGAATTTGTGCTGATAGTATTTCGTACATGGGAAAGGAAAACAACAAACCTCGCGTGTTCTGTTCCTCTTGAGAGTTTGGATTTCTTTGTTATGTTGGTTTGTTTCTTTCTTTCCACAAGAACGCAGACTGAGACCTCAGAGGAAGGAAAGGCCCTTTGATCTGCTTCTGAGCATCTCTGCTGCTTCCGAGTGCCTCCTCGTGCAGACAAGAGCAAGAGGAGATGGGGAAGGGGGTCTCGCTTGGATGGGTGAGGAGATCTGTGCTCCCAGGGCTCCGTGGTGTCTCCACCGGCAGCATCCCTGCTGCAGAGCCTGTCAGGATGCTCCAGCACCCAGGCTGTAGGGTGCTAAGGAAAACAGTGTCGTTTGGCCACAGGCATTTAATATAGGACTCCTCCAGTGGCTGTATAGCTTTTCTAATGAAGCACGGGGGAATTCTTTCTTCATCCCCACTCCTTTTCTATAAATTGTCGTTGCTATAGCAAACAGACTTTTGAATAAACAGATGTTTCCTGGAGATCAAAGCAAAAATGGCTATACCATGCAGGTAACCCTGCCTTGCCAGGGTGTTCTGGGGATGGTTAATTCAATCAGCTCAGAGTTTCTCCTTGCTGGCCCGCTGTGGGGGTATGTAGCTTGCAGTTAGGCAGCAGCTTTGTAGCCAGTCTTTGTACCTCTGGTAGGAAGGCATTTTGCATTTTCTGTGGGCAGGCCCTGACCTGTTCAGCCAGGGACTTTTTGGATTGTTACCCCTTTGATATGGATGTTGACTTGGGCATTCTTGAAAATCCTGTATTGTGAAGAGATGCTCATTACCCCATGCACTAGACTGCTGGGCTACATAAAGCATCTCCAACTTGTAAGTCTCTTAAGTTGAAGTACCTTTTCTTAAAAACAAACACAAAAGAAAGCTGATAGCAGTATTGGGTTCCTTAATGCTTTCCTAACAGGGGTGGTTACAGCCCACAGGGAAGCAGGGCTTCGTTGCAGGGTGAGCAGCCTTTCCTAAAGATGAGGAGTTCTGAGTTCCCTCCTGTCCCCCTCCCTGCTCTGAGCCAGGCGGTGCTGTGCACAGTGATGGGGTCAACACACTGCGAATGAGAGCTGGAGCTTTTGAGCTGCTGGCAGCTCTCTGGAAATCCTGTTTTGGGTAAAAGTGGGGCTTTCCCTTAATGCAAGGATTGACTTGAAATAATTTTGGTAAAGCACCAGGGATGACTTACACAGCAGGCATATGACCATAGCAAAGCCAGGTTCAAGAGCACTTCTGCAGGTAGCAACGTGACAACACAAACTAGAAAAGCCTTGTGTATCATCCTCTATAGAGGATAACGTGGCAAGAAAAGGTTAGTGAAGCACTAATAATGCCTTGTGATTACATCCCTTTGTCATATATGCTATGGAATGCTTTCATAAAAAAGACTAAGTGTCATTATTCTGGTTATTAAAAGAGAGAGATGGGGCACAGACAGGAATTTGCCTAAAGTTTACCCAGCAGGTAGATGATACCTGGGAATGAGTCCTGCATGCTGGATCCCAGTCCGGGGCTCTAACCATAAGGCCTTGGTTTTATGAAAAGAAGGCAGCAGACAACAAGCCTGTAGGCAAATTCACTTTAAAAGCTTTTTATAACTTTGTTTAGGAATGAATCTCAATGAGCCACATTCCCACTGGGCTGGCTTACCAAGGGAAATGCTAAGCAACTGTGTTTGCATTTAAATGAATATTTATGAACTACCTGTGTATAGGAGACAGTGCCTTGAAGCACAGCTATGCCCTGGAATGAGTGGCAGACTGCAGTTTTAGACATCTTTTTTTTCATCAGATATAGTCTGAAAGTTGTTATCTGTGAGAGAGGGATGTCACTCTGCAGACCTTGTGGCCTCCAGAGGTTTCCATTGACTTCAAAGTCTGAAAGTTACATAGCAATAGCTCGTCCTGTGTGATGGATCTGGGCCTCTTCTGTTGTCATCCTGGGGATGGGCTGAGTGAAATACTGCTTGTTGCCAAAAGATCATTTTAGCTCATTTCTCATTTTAGCTATTTGTATTTTAAAAGATTCTGTGCTTTTTGCAGCCCACCCAGTGCTAAATGCTGTTGGTGAGCAGGTTGAACTGAAAATGCCAATTGAGTTGGTGGGAGAAGGGGATCTCAGCCCCACTGCTCTGTGCCTGGGCAGACAGCCATCACCTCGGTGTGTTCTTGTTCCTATAGCCAAGGAGAGCAAAGTCTGGAACTGTGAATTCAGTGGGATTGCCTATTGCTTTATTGAAAGAAATGAAATGCTTGGTGTGGTGTCAGCAAGGGGAAGGATGCTCACTGCAATGTCAAAACTCTGTGTTATCCTAAACGTAGTTCTGACTTGCTCTACCGAAATTTCAGTAGCAGTGGGGATATTTCTGCTAGCCAGGGAGTGAGTGTTAGTTCAAGTAAATAGTTGGGCATCAGAGTGATGTAGCTGTGACAGAACCCATCTGCAGTCTCCATGCAATCAGCAGGAAGCTCTGTGTTCGGGAGGAGTACGCTGTGCTCTATGGCTTTGCTCTTGGTAACTCCATAGGACTTGGTTTCCTTACTTACTGCCCTGCCTCTTTCCCTTATTGCCTATGAAGACAGACCTTTTTTATTTCAAATATTTTTAAATATTTTTTCTGTAGGTTATTTTATTCAGAAGAGGGGAAGGAAAAAAAGGTTTATTATATATAAAGCCTCTGAATGGTGTCCTTGTCTATAGGGAAAATTGGCAAGCTCAGAGCACTCTCTTACAGAGAGCTAATTATTTCACTTCCACCTACAGCATACTTGCTGTGTCAGGCAAGCTGCTGACATTTATTCTCCTCCGTGGCAGCAGTGGATTGTTCGATGGCACAGCCAGCACGTGGTATGCAGGGTAGTGTGATGCTGGGCTTCCGTGGGCGCTCGTCCACCCATGGCTACTGGGCATGGCTCGCAAGCAACCCTAGTATGCTGTTCCCCTCTTTCTTACAGTCCTTTGGCACGTGTGAGGCATTAAGCCTGGGGCAGGAGGGTGGGAGGAAGGCACTGTGTTAAGCTGGCAAAGTGATGTGGCCCACTGCCTTGCTCACTTTGCAGTTGAAGCTGGAGCCTTGGGCTTCAGGCTTGCTGCAACAGCAGGATCTTCAGTGTGGTTGTAAACAAAGCTGTGATGTAAAGGAGGTGAGGATAGATGAGACCAAACAATGTTTAAAAACCACACATCCCCCTGTGCAGTGGGAAGAAGCAGACTGTGTGCAGGACTCCACCATAATGCTGCCTGGCTTCCTGCCCTTGTCCCCTCTTCCAGCCAGCAGATCTGCGTAACTGCAGTGTTAACCAGCAGAACTTAGGTTCAGATGTCAACCAGACGGAGGAAAGGACGTGCCCCTTGACAGAGTCTAAATGTGGTTTCTGTGCCTAAATATATCACTTTGTTCTTTCCATCGATGGAGCGCAGCTCTGTCCTGTGGGGTTTGTGTTGGTTGCAGCTCAAGCTCCTTGTTTGTACTCGGAGGTTTGTGTTCATCCCAAGCTTTTGCTGCGGCCACGTGGATGGGCTCAGCCGATCAGGGGATGCATCAACTGGAGAGGCAGTGGATGGCACAGGGATAAGGGTGACCTCCACCCTGCTCTGGTGCACTGAGAGGCACCAGGGATCACTGCTTGCCCTGGAGCTAGTGACAGGGCACTGTGTGCTGTGACCTGTGTTCACCTGATGCCAGTCTGCCCTGAATGATGAGCTGGAAGCAAGCTGTGCTCTCTGCATGCTGCAGGTGGAGGTAGTGCTGGCACCCTGGGGACAGAAGCAGGCTGCCCTTGTGTCCTGGCTGGCTGTGCCATGGTCAGAACCTTTGCTTTTCTGAGGTCTTCATCTGTCATTTGTCTGGGTGGCTTTTGGGCAGGTGACCACTGATGTTCTTCTTGGTTCATCCTGTATTTGCAGCTCCAAG
>JAOWBP010004313.1:7794180-7814470 GCA_028571105.1 Tragopan temminckii
CCCTTCCCTTCCCTTCCCTTCCCTTCCCTTCCCTTCCCTTCCCTTCTTCATGTCTTTGTTTTGTCTCTTCCCCTCTTGTTCTATTCTGCTGAATGTGAAGGATTTCTAGTGACCTGGACTGTCTCCACCCACTGCCATTTGCTGTTTCTTCCGTTTTTCTGGAAGTGGGTGGGCGATGCCAGCAAAGCCCTGTGCTGGCTGAGGGCTGCTGTGCAGCATTACCTGCATCTGCTCATCCTCATCCTTGTGCCTCTCTCTCCTAAACAGACAGGGTGCTGCACAAGAAAGCTCTGGGAAAACGGATATAAATGAGTGCTATGAACTGCAACATCCCTGTGGGAGCTCTGAGCCTACTCTGCATCCTGGAGCAAGGGGGGAGGAGGAAGGTGTAAGGCTGTGATCGCTGCGAATGTGGCAACCTGGAAAGCATTCTGCTTTAACAGAGCACAGTTTACTCTCCCACATGTGCTTTTCTAATTTCCCCATAGCGGAACAAGGCAGGAGAGCCAACGGCTGTGCAAGAGGGTGCTCACTGCTGTGGTGATGGAGAGCTGAGCTGCCCCAGCAGCATGGCAGAGCCACAGCAGCACGTGGTGATGGGGCAGCGCAGGCACAGGATGCTGCGGGTTACCTGCTCCCCAGCAACAGACTGTACAAGCCAGATGAAACCCTTCACTGCAGATAGAGAGAGGAAATTGCTGAAGTTTTGAAGCAGTTTCATGGCCAGGCAGTGTGAACTGGGGACAGATGGATCCTGGGGACACCTGCTGGCACACAGGGCTGTGAAGGGAGGTGGGGTGCTATGGAGCAGTCAGGCTGCTCGATGTGTCACTGCAAAAGCAACCATCACAGCATTAGGAGAGAACACGCTGTGTCAGAGTGCTCCTCCAGTTCAGAGGAACCCAGTGTCCTCGTGCAGCCCAGTGTTCTGGTGGGAAAAGCCTGCCCAGGGCCCCCGCTGCCTCGATGAGCTGCCCACAGCTTTCCCAGCTTTTTTTTTTTTTCTTCCTTTTCTTTTTGTCTGCCTGGAAGAGGCTTTTCTCCAGTGCTGTTGCAGAAGGGAACAGTTCACGGGCCTCTGCCCTCTGACATGCCAGTTGGGTGAGTAACGAGTTGGCTGAGCTGAGGGTGTGTGCTCTTAATTGGGCTTCAGTTAGAAACCTCAGCGTAAGTTCAGGGACATCAGCTGTTCCACCCCAGGCGGCTATCCGGTGTTTGGTGAAATACCTTTTGAGATAAGATTTGGTTTTGTTTTTGTTGTTGGTTTTTTTTAACTCTTTTTCTCACACTGTTGAAAGTTCCTGGAGTTCACACACTCAAGGTAGAGCCAGGCCTGCCTTGGTGAGAGGAGCAAGCTCTGTTGTCCCCAGGAGGACAGCAGCGTCTTTAAGTGTGTGTAATTTAAGTCATAGTGGCTTCAACAAATGTACCTATACTTATTCTCCTGGGGAACACCGTAATTGCTGAGCTTAGCACTCAGACTTCAGTTTGTTGTGTCTATAACCTAGGTGCCCAAATCCATCCTGTGCATGTCCCTCTCAGCCATTGGGCTGCAAAGCAGGCGGGTCCCTTGGCTGAGCTGTCAGAGCGAGGGCTGCTGGGCTCTGGCTGCGTGGGAAGGGCTGTCGTGTTGCCTTTTTCAGTGACAGGAGCTAACAGTGAATATATGCACGTGCTTGTGAGATGTAATTGCAGCTGCCTTTGGGCTTATAAATGCACTTGGGGCATTTTCGTTTTATATACAAACTGCTTTGGAGCAGAGGGAAGGCTGGTGCTGCTGCCACTTCCCCTCCACAGCGGGCAGGCTGAGCAGGCAGCGAGGAAGTCCCTGGCTTTCTTGCATGGAGGAAGTCATTACAAACAGGATGTTTGTCCCCGGCTGTTCGCTGGGGACCCTGCGGCTGGCTGTAGGACACTGGGCAGGGGACTGCGCACCCAGCACAGATACTTTGAAGGAGCTGCTTTTAGAATGCCTGCATCAGGCTGCGGTGTGATTCACAGATACACAGGACTATGTTTGGGCTGTGTGAGGCTGCTGAGGCTTAGCAGCAAGCCCTGTCCCCAGCCTCGCCCATCAGCTGAGGGCAGCTGAGCACAGAGCAGACATCAGCTTGGCACAGGGTGCAGAGGCAAAGGGCAGTTCAAGATCAGCACTGCTGATAGCGAGGTCATGGATTCGGCCCTGCCCTGGAGACACGTAGACAAAGGTATTGTCTGCCTATGAATCAAGAAGACTACAGTCCCAAGCAAAGCATTAACCCGTAAGTCACAGCCCTTGGGTACACCTCCTTGTTGTATGGGCTCTTTGCCATCAGGACTTCTGTTGGTTTTTTTTCCACTCCACCAAGCTCCTTCTTTGCAGCCAGAGCAGTGAGGTGCCCATGCTGGGGTCAGTGCCTGGACTGTTTCCCTGCCTGCTCCCAGCCACATAGGTACTGGTGCAGCCCCCCAGCCTCCTGCAGCCCCCAGCCCAAGTGCTTGCATGCGGAGAAGGCTGCATGCTGCTGACACCAGGCCTGTGTTCCCACCTGGCTTGATGGTGAAACTTTTTTTAAGCTGGCCCTGCTCCTGGAAGGAAGGTTTGTACGTGTGGTGTATGAGCTATGGGATTGGAAGTTGGATTTATTTAAGTCAGGATTTCTGGGCTGAAATGAGCCCATTAGGGTTTTTTGGATGTTCAGACTATCTAACCACACCCGTAATTATTATTTGGCATCTCTGCCCTTGTTGAAAATGCATATTTTAGAATTTCATATATTTTCCATATTCCCAGTGGCTGGCTTGCTGCCTGCTGTGCCTGCATAAGCACAGACATTCATGCTGTTTCAGAGGTAGTATTTCCCTAATATTCTCATTGCTAGCCTGTGAACCAGAATGAAACCCACTAGAAATGCACTACAGCCCACACTGACCCAGAGTGGGGTCTCATGCTCAGCACTTCCCCATGGAGCAGCTCTCCCTGGAGCACATCCAGCTGTGCCAGTGGTGCATGCAGTGCCTGTGCCCTGAGGCAGGAATCCCAGTGTTGTGCCCACCAGGCTTGGCTCTCACCGAGCCCTCTGCTTTCCTCCCAGATTCAAAATACGTTCCTTGAGCTGGAGGCTCTGCAGAGGGAGCTTCAGAAAATGCCAGGCGCAAAGAGCTGTGAAGCTGTTTGTTGGGCATTTGCAACATAAGCACCCGTGTCACCTGGATGCTGCATTAGCAGCTGATTTGAATTGGGCTGCTGGAAGTTTTGGGATTCTTGAGACTGCTCAGAGCCAAGAGCTGAGCCTGGTGGCACTGGAGGGCTTCTCATCAGGTCTCCTCTACTGATTGAACCTGAGGGTTCTTTGGGCAGGTGATTCCCAAGGCTCCTGGCTCCAACAGGAAAGGATTGCTCATGTGGAATGAGCAAAACCACAGCAGTGATTCAGTGATGAGACGGGTTAATCTGTGCAGGCAGGTTTCATGCCAGTCGGTGACGTGAAGAAGTGATGCTCACACTTACTGATCTGAGCTGCATTTGGATGATGGTGGAGATCTCCATGCAGAGGCAGTGGCAGGAGGTAGCTTTTGCCTTTGCTAGTGAAGTGCTGATGCTGTAGTTAATGGTAAAAACTCAAGTAAGAAAAAGTATGATAACATCACCTGTTACTGTGAGGGCTCTGCTGGCCCTCTGTTTTCCTCCCTGCCAGCCTTGTGCTCAGCTCTGAGTCAGCACAGATTTGTTCTCCTGATTTTCAAATCATTTGAGCGTCTTCCCAATTGCTTCTCTCCATCTGCCGCTTCCCCAGCTTGCTCAAAACACTTCCCTCCCCCCTCCTGGCCTCTGGTTATTCTTCTCTGTTTCCTCCAACTGTGCCTGTGTAATGCTGCCCAACCTGTCTGTGTTTCTCCCAGCATTGTCTCCCCCCTCACTCTTGGACCAAGGCCGATTCTCACGGCACACTCGGAGGTGTGCTGCATCTCAGTGTGGGTCCCCTCTCCAGGACAAAGCAGCCATGTCTTTCACCATGGTCCAGGTTAGGAAATAACATACACTGTGTCCTTGTGTAGGAAGCACAGAATGAAAGACTGGGCTGTAACTCAGCTGTGGCCGCAGATCTCAGACCGTGGGGCAGAGGGAGATTGAACCTCCTCCTCTTGGATGGAGCAGCACTGAGCGACGTGAACTCCCCATGAAGGGCAGTTTCAGCTCAGGGAGCTGTACTGGAAAACACTGCCTGCAATGTGTTCAGTCCTTGTCCTCGGAGTAAACTCTGGCATATTGCCTCTCAGGCACGTCACCCTGCATTGCTCTAGCAAGGAGCAGAAGAGCTTGTTGGGGCACTAGGCTGTGAAGTGTCTCTTGTCCTTCTTAACCCCTGGCTGCTTGAAATTTTTTGTTTGCTTATCTAAGCAGCCCCATCTGCCTTGAACGTAAGCAAGGAGCTGGGGTCAGCACCGAGCTGTCCCCAAAGAAGGCTCCAGAGGCAGGGGATGAGGGCTCGTGCTCCCTGCAGGATGTGCATCTGTGGGCTGAGGTTTACTGGTGCTGGACTGAGCACGTGGCCCTGTGTCCTGTATCTTGCACCTTGTGGGACTTGCATCCCCAGTGCCTGCGAAGTTTTCGAGTGCATTGTGCCATGTTTAATGCCTGGTGGATGCAGCCCTGTGGGGCAGGCGGGGGGAGAAGAGGGGCAGGCAGCAGTGGAACGTGGGAGATGGGCAGGGTTCTGCTCGTGTCCCTGGGAGACAAACAGCAACAATCTGGCAAATGCACTCAACCTCTTTGCTCACATATTTTTCCCTCAAATTGCTCGAAGTCAAGAGAGCAATGAACTACTGAGTAATGGGAGGTTGGAAGACCCAACTAGCCCTTCCCATCCCTTCCAAACAAAATCCTGCCTGATTTCTCCCTGCCACGTCAGCTCCCAGCTATGACAGCTATCTCATCCTGTTGGCAAGGCCGCGTCTCTGGAGCAGCCTTCGCTCCAAAAGGCAATGGAAAAAGATGTAAACAAACACGGGGAGCGGAGCTGAGGCCGTCAGCTGTGGCTAGGCCTGCAGGTAGGGCTGGGGGCTGTGAGCTGCAGGATGGGGCCGTGCTCGGCTCCCTGGGGTGCCATGGGATCTGCCTGCAGGGCTGGGGCCGTGGTTCGTGGTGGGGATGTGCCCTGGGGAGGGCTGGAGCCTCAGCATTGCCATGAGGGCACAGGCAAGGTGCCTGCGTGGTGTGAGCGGACGGCTTTGTTGTGCAGGAAGTGACAAAATGAACGCTTTGTTTTTCTTCACCTCTACCCCGCAGGCTTGTCTTGGTGGCACATAGAGCTGACTGTAATTCCTCTCTCTTTGTTTCCCCAGATCATGATCGAGTTTTGCCCGGGCGGGGCGGTGGATGCCACCATGCTGGGTGAGTGCCCGGCCCTGGGGGGGTCCCAACTGCGCGGTGCCATCAGGTGCACCCCAGGACAGCAGGCAGCCCTGCTCTCCTGCTGCTGCTCCTCTCCCATGAGTTTGCCTATTTTCCTACCTGGAGCACAAGGTGTGGCAGCCCCTGGGTGTTTCCCAAGCTACTTTTGATGTCCTTTTGTGATTTAAATGCTGCTGGGATCAGCAGATCACAAGGCATGTGGGAGAAGGCAGTCTGACCGAAGGGCTTTAAATATTTATCTGCTTGGGGCAGGGGTGCTGGTTCCCACAGCTTCCCCAAGAGGGCTGAGATGCTTCATCTGGGCTCGTCGTGGTGGATCTCTCAGGGTCTCCTCGCTGACTTCTCCGTATGGTATCAGTCATCTGGAAAACAGCCCAAGCATCCAAATAAACTGCAGTTTGCAGCAATTCCTGGAATCTTCCCGTTTTTAATTCCTCCCTTCCGCTTAGTACCACTGGGACTGGGAGTGTGTGAGTGTACCTCAAAACCGCCCCAGGGCTGTAGGGACCCGGGGAGGTGTCGTCCACTCCACAAGGCCAACTTGCACTGTTCCCTTTTGAAACTCAGATAATTCCAAAAGCTTTGCTTTCTCTTTATTTCCAAAATTTGCACAAAACTGTTGCTCGCGGCAATGTTCAAAGCTTTCCTTTTGCCAAACGTTCCAAGGAGAGGGCTAAGCCAGTTGCTGGGGTCCACCCGTCAGCCCCCACCCCAGCCACACCGGAGCTGGCTCATGCTTGCTCTGGTTTCAGCGTGCTCTGCTGTGCACCCAGCCATAGTGCAGAGGGGGGAGCATGCATCGCAGAGGGCTTGCAGAGAGAGGGAGCGAGGCTGGGCCGATGCTAACCATCTGGAGGTCTGACGATTTGCAGAGCTGCTGCTTTGGAAAGTGGTCTCAGATGGTGAAGGCGATCAGGAAGAACTCAGTAGGGTTGTCGTGCCAGTAGTTGCATGTCCCCCCTGTCCAGAAGCAGGGACAGATGCTGGGGTGTGAGCTGCTGCTACCATAAGAAACACAGCTTAGACCAGTGCTCATCATTCCCTCACTGGGGCAGCGGTGTCCCTCTACTCAATGCTGTGGACAGTGGCATATTGCATTGCTGTGATAGAGGACAGCTTCTGGGGAAATGGACTGACAACAGGGCTGTGCACAGAGCTAAGAAGTGTTCGTGCTTGCGTTTAGCCCTGCTGCCACCTGCAGCTAAGTTCAGCTCTTTGCTCCCTGCAGCACCATCCTCTAGTGTTCCCATGCCAGGTGAAAGCCAGCTTGTCTGCAGTGACCCAGTTCCCAAACAGACAGGGACCTATTTTCCAATCATGCAGGAACCTTGTTGTGCAGCAGCCCCTGCAGCCTCACCTGCCTCCCCATCCCCATCATCCACTGCTCCCAGACCAGGCATCTCAGCTGCACATCCTGGGAGGGAGCCATGGGTCAGGAGCTCCAAGCTGAGTGCTGGCTTTGAGAACAGATTACCCTAATAAGCTGGTTTGCATTGGTCTCCTGCTGCTTTGACACATGGACAGTGGTTTTTAAATGGCCTGACAGGATTGTCCATGCCTTACTGAGGCTCAGGGAGAGCACAGCTCGAATCCCTGCCCTGTTTTATAGCCCTTTCTCCCCTCACAGAGCTGGACCGGGGGCTGACCGAGCCCCAGATCCAAGTGATTTGCCGCCAGATGCTGGAAGCTCTCCACTACCTTCACAGCAAGAAAATCATCCACCGGGACCTGAAGGCTGGCAATGTGCTCCTCACACAAGATGGGGACATCAAGCTGGGTGAGCACAGGGTCTGCGTGGGTGCTCGCTCTGCCATGGTGCTGCTTCTGTTAGTTCTGCATGGGGAAGCTGCTGTGGTGCTGTGTTTCGATGTAACATGATTGGGATTGCTGGATGCTCTCTTACATCAGCTGCATGTGTGGGAGCAGGACTGGGATGGTGTGCACATTTTGTTGCCCTGCTTCATTGCTGACTGATGAGCTTAGGGAGGAAAAGATGGGAGAAAACCTTCTGTTATGCAGTGGGGCAAAACCACCATCAAACTGTGTGCTGTGCTTAGCTGAGGAGTTCTCTCAGTATCTGCTGCAAATAGAAATGTGGTGTTTTCTGTAACCTGGTAGAGGGTTAAAGATTACATTGGGAAGGAAGTGGTTGAGAAGCATTGCTGCCTGGTCCCGAGCAGGTGTCTGGTCAGCTCTCAAACATGGTGTCTGCAGATGAGCTGCTGGGAGCAGAGATGGGGAAGGGATGTCAATGCTTTCCTTCTTGGGGGTCCCAGCCTGTGTGTACCCCATGTGCTGGCATCAGGCTGGCTACAGTGAGTGTCCCCAAAGCCAGCTGAGTGCAACGCCTTTTGGTGGAGGGTGCAGCACTGCAGGGGCTCTGTGCTAATCTGTGGAAGTAGCGTGGAGCAGTGAGACCCCCAACTCACCCCGAGCCAGAGACTTGATGGATTTTCCTTTCATGAATTTGTTTAATCATGTTTTGAAGTTGATTTCTGTGCACTTTGGCCTGCTGAGCATCCTGTAAAGGGTGCCAGTTGGCAGGGCTGGGAGCTGAAAGAATTCATCTTATCTCCAGAGCAGGTCTGGTGGTGACAGGGTGAGTTGTGCCAAAGAGAGGCTCTGCCAATTCACTATAGGTCTGAGTTAAACTGGTGTCCAGCTAGTTGCTGGAGGATGAGAAGGCAGTCTTCTCTTTGGATTCTGGCTGGAAAGGTGCAGATCCCTTTTAGACCCTGCCAGGGGGCTGCCAGCAGCTGTGGATGCTCATGGAATGTGTCTGTGGGTGCCAGTGGAGTCCCACGGGTGGCCCATTAAATGAGAACCCATGCGTAGGCAGCACAGGATGCTGGAGACCTTCCTGTGACCATGTACTGTGCTCTAGCATGAGAGGTGCTCTGCTGCCTTGAGCCAACAGGGACCTACAGTTAGGGATGTTTTGGGCCCAGGCTGTGGATGGACAGCAGCTCCTCTGAATGTCACCACTGCCATCATGGAGAGAAAAGACACCTGGGGTGGGTTCAGTGCCTCAATCAAGTCTGACTGGGTTGGCTTGGCTTGGCTTCAGCAGCTGTTTGTGGGCCAGAGTCAGGGAATGGTGTCATACAGTGGCTGTTGTGTACAGAACTGTAAGGAAGACAAAGAGTACAACAGTGCTTTGTCTTTTGGGGAGTAAAATGAGACTCTTTGCTATGAAATAGTAGCGTTAAGAGAAATTTGTCATGGAGCTGCTTTTGTTTGTTTGTGGAAAAGATCTCAACTTCCCTCTGAATATGTAAGGTTTGGGTTACAGCAGGGGTGACTTGTTCTGTGTATGTCATACATAGTACGTGGGTGGGAGAGGTCCCTGGTGGTTGTGTACCCAAAAGCAAATTTAATTTCTGATGCTCAGTGTAGTGGAAACAGCACGTTGTATCATGTTCTTTCTTTAAATGTGTGTTTGCTTTTAAATCTGTGTTTCAGCCAAGTGTGCTAATTCAGAAGGGTCTTTCAGTTCTCCTGCAGCATCTAATGTTACTGCTCTTTGCAGCTGACTTTGGAGTGTCTGCCAAAAATGTGAAAACCTTGCAGAAGCGAGACTCCTTCATTGGGACCCCTTACTGGTGAGTGACCTGATGAGGAAGAAATCCTGTCTTTGTAAGGAGCCACATGATGGCTTCGCTCTTCTGAAAATGAGACTTGCTCAGAAATATGGAGTGGTGGTATTTGCATTTTTTGTCCATGTTGTCCTACCAAGGATTTTAACAAGGAGTCTGGGCCATCACTGGCCTGTGCAATGGTTCCCGTTGCCTGAAGGGAGCTATGAGGACCATCAGTGGCATGGAGCACTGCATGGTGCCACAGTGCCCCGCAGTGCTGTCGTGCTGCAGGCTCAGAGGAGTGAGATACACACATGTGCTCGCGTGTGTGCTCTGGCTGCTCCTCTCTGCCTGGGTGGTAGAGCGTGCTTTGAAGCAGCTCCAAGCACATGAGCATGACTCCTCGCTCCAGAAATGCAACCTCTAAATCACCCAACTTGCTGAAGGAATGGAGACTACAAGTATTAATTTATTGTCTGAAGCAGCATCCGTGCCAGATGTCAATGGCCTGGGGGTTTCCGTGGGTTGCCTGGGCTGTCTCAGCTGTTCTGCAGAAGAGGGAGGACCATGACCCTTAGACAAGATGCTGCTACTTCCCAAACCCAGAGCTGGGAAGAAAGGCCTTTTTTTGTGTGTGTGCCATGCAATAGGTTATTTTATGCATTTTTAATCTCTGCTAAGAGGCTCTTGAGTGTGGCAGCAGCTGTGGCATCATCCCTGCTCCTTGCTCTGCCCCTTGCAGGATGGCCCCGGAGGTGGTGATGTGCGAGACCATGAAGGACACTCCATATGACTACAAAGCAGACATCTGGTCCCTGGGAATTACGCTGATCGAAATGGCCCAGATCGAGCCGCCCCATCACGAGCTCAACCCCATGCGAGTCCTGCTGAAGATTGCCAAGTCTGACCCTCCCACGCTCAGCTGCCCTTCCAAATGGTGAGGGGGGGCACCTCGCAATTTGTGATGCACACTGGACAGCAAAGCCTGGAGCACACATCTTCTAATTTGTATAGCATCTCAAGAGAGAAGAGTCATCTTCTATCACGGTGGTGTTTAATTTGAGAGCCTAGGGTGGGATCGGGGTCTGGCTTTGTGCTGGGACCCCGGGAGCTGCTGTATGAGGGAAGCTGCTGGGGCTGTGACAGACAGCAGGCAGGAGCCCGAGGGCAGTGAGCCACCACTGAATGCTAGTGGGCTAGTGCTGCCCTTGGGGCTGCTCGAAAGCCAGAACTGAGTCAGAGACGCACCGCACCCTTCATCTGGGTGCTGTACTCTGTGGGCTGATGGTGCCCTCCTCTGGGGTTTCTGGTCCTTTGCGGCCGTCCATCTCCACTGGGGCTGAAGGGTGGAAAGATTGGGTCTTGGGGCATCTTTGTTCCCAAGTAGCACTGCTCTTGGGATTTTGGAAAACTGCAGGTAGGTGCTCTTTCCTGATCTCTCTGCCCTGGATGTTGGCACAGCAGCTGGCACTGTCCTGCTATCTGTTGCCATAACAGGTAAGGGAAAATCTAGTCCCTCACTTGGCCACGTTGCTGATTCTCTTACACATAATCTGAAAACTGAGCACTGGGCTTCCCATGCTGGGAGGGAAACAGAGATTGTGGCCAGATGGAAACAGGGACAAAGCCTGTGCTAAAGAGCTGTCCCTGGTGATATTTGAGGTCTTTCCTTCTGAGCTGCTCTCAATGTCTGTTTGAAGGTCCCTGGAGTTCAGAGACTTCCTGAAGACAGCGCTGGACAAGAACCCTGAGACCCGACCCAGTGCAGCCCAGCTGCTCGAGGTAGGGACCAGCATTACCCAGGATGGAACTGCCTTACTCTCTGGGTCTTCGCTGGGCCATGAGTGTCTGAACTTCATTGTGTTTTCTTTTCAGGGGGAAAAAAGAGTGATGATGAACTCTAGATAGGTTTTAGATAATACTGCTCTTGTTCAGAAAGTCCATAGTACTGCTCAGCCACTAAGATGATCCAAAAAGCAACAGCTATGTTTTACTCACTGGAGCAAACTGCAGAGTTCATATTGATGCTAGCTAGAGTAGAAGTGGTTCCTAGTCCCTAATAATTCCCAAGTGACAGCCAGCTCAATTTATAACTGGTTATACCAAATTTAAATGCAACTCTTTTCCTCCTGTTTCTTACCAAAATAACAAAACCCTGGAAGATGCCTTTTTGCATGGAGTGCAAATGCTGTGCGACATGAGAATGTTTGCTGCATCCTTCCCACCCTGTAAGCATTCAGCTCAGAGTGTGCAGAGGGCTCTGTCCCTGTAAGCACTGAGAGTGGTGCAGTGACAGATGAGAGAGCAGTGGCTCTGTTTGTCTCTGGGGCAGCCCCTGGCGGGTGCATGTTTACCTGAGTCAAGAGGAGGAAGCGCATGATGTACTCTGCAAACCACAGGGACTCCCCAGCCTCTTGCAGAAGCTCTGCACAAACATGCCACTGTTTACTGAGTGATCTGAGCCCAACTTCAATTAAACCTTCCCCCTCTGTGTTTGCACAGAGGCTTCCCACTGCCCTGCTCTGCCCCAGCGGTGCCCCAAGGGCTCAGACCTGTACCCCGGGGTCAGCCCACCCGCAGCGGGCAGGAGGACATCTCCTTGCAATGAGAGCTCCTTGTTTAAATGCAGCTGGAGCTTTCTGGGAGGAATGTTGACATAATGCAGCTTTGCAGAGGATTGTGCTTGGAACATGTTTACAGAGCTGAGATTTAACCTCAGCATCATTTCCTCCCTCATACAAAGCTGTAAATTCATCTAGGGGGTTAAGCCTGGTGATGCTGGCAAGAACCATGCCCTTAGGTCTTTGCAGTTGTCTAAAAGCGAGATGTGTACCTTACTGTCATCTCAGCACCTTTGCTCTGGTTTTTGCTGTCTCACGTGTTGTTGTATTGGCTTTTCAGCATCCGTTCGTTAGCAAGGTGACCAGCAACCGGGCCCTGCGTGAGCTGGTGGCTGAGGCTAAGGCAGAGGTGCTGGAGGAGATCGAGGACAGCCGGGATGAGGCAGAGGATGATGACTCATCCGAGTCAGCCTCGGTGAGTGCTGTTCTGCCAGCCCCATGCCACACTTGGCACAGAGTGGGATGGCAGTGGGTGAAAAGCCCCCAGCCTGGCTGCAGAAGGCTTAATCCTGGGTCTTCTCCTAGATGCCCAATGGGAGCAGGCTGCTGCTGCCCTGCTGGGGCCGCCCAGGTGGATGGGAAGGCAGTTTTGTGACCAGGGAGGGGCCAGTTTTCAGTGGCTGTCAAGGACATGGGGAAACAATGGTGCTGGCGGATGGCCCAGCTGCCTGCTCATGAGATGGGAGTGCACAGAGCTGCTACTGTGGGCAGGACTGTGAGGGATGGAGAGCCAGGGCTTTCACTAAGCTCTCTTTCTTCCTATGGAGAAAGACATCAGTATTCCAGGGAAAATGTCCTGAAAGGGAAGATTTCTTCACAGTTCTCTGCAGTTGTGGGTGACTTTACTCTGAAGCATGGGGACTTAAAACTCTTGCAGATGTGTTGAAGTGGTGGTGCAAAACCCAGCATCTCCTGTTTGTTGTCTTTTCAGCTGCCTGGAAAGCACAAGCGAGACCCCTCTGAAGTGAGTCAGCTGAGTTTTGATGGGGACAAACCTCCAGACTCTTCCTCACTCAAGACAGCTAATGGTCCTGTAGCGACCGACAAGGAAATGGTGAATGGACAGAGTGATAAAGGCTTGGATGAAGGAATAAGCAGTGACAGTGACAAGTTGGTGAATAGCCATTGCACTAAAACCCTTGCCAGTTCCGGCCCAGATGAAGGGAAAGCCTCCCCAGGCAAACCAGACATCATCTCGCTGTCTGGACGGCGGGATAGTTCAGCAGAGGGGGATAAGCAGCCCATGCCAGGCAGCAAGGAGCGAAGGAGCATGGTGGACCGACCAGAGAGCAGCCACCTGGAAAACTTCCCAGAGGAGAAACTTGCCAATGGAAGCTTGGATTCATCAGCAGTGTTCCCTGGCAGCAGGTCCAAAGGGGACTCAGATTCTGGCAGCACATCAGCCTCAGAGAGTATGGACCTCACCATCACCCTGTCTGCCGACCTGTCGCTCAACAGAGAGAGTGGTTCCATCTCCCTGAAGGTGAGAGCAGTGGGTAGGGGATGTTGAGCAGGAAGGGCAGCAAGCCCACCATGAATGCTGTTTTTTTTTTTCAATCCAAGTATCTGAAATTCAGACCTTTTCCTTTAGAGACTGAGTGCATGCATGCATCTATACCTCATTAAACTCCTTCCTGAAAACCAGAATGTTTTTCTGGAAGATTTTTGCTCCATACGTTGGACTGTGATTGCAGGAGAAATGAGTGAGTTGCCCCTAGTCTGCCATGTGCCTGGAGAGGGAGCGGATAACGTGGGAGAGTGCAGAGGCTGGATGACAGCAGAGGTCCAGGAATGTTGGTTTTTATCCCTCAGCATGACCTGAAGTACCACACAGGTGCAGAATGCTGTTTGGTGAGATGGCCAGGAAGGTTTGTGGTAGTGCTGGGTTAGGCTGTGCCATAAGCATGTGGCATGTCCTCAAAATAGGCAAGATCTCAGTGTGGAGCTGCTGCATGTCCCAGGCCACTGGAATCTAATGAAAGTTCATTGCTCTGTGACTAATTTTAAGTCCTGGAGAAATCTGAAGGAGCCATGCCTGTCTTGTGCAGTTGTGTACAGTCTGATCAAGCTCAAACGGGAAACTCAAAATGTCATTTCCTAAACTTTATGTATTGCCTATCAATCCCTGCTCTCCTAGAATACCTACCCCCAGGAGAAAAGCACCAGTCCAGAAAAGACTTTCTCGATTTTTCCAACCTGCTGTACATCTGGCGTGGTTTATGTCAACAGTGATTTGCACGAAGACCTCCCAGGCTTTTTGGCTTTTGCAAAGGCTTTCTGGAAGCTGGGAGAGCTTGTGAGCCAGAGCCAGCCAGGTCAGCGTGTCTTAGATGAAGAAGCAAAATGATTCAAATGGTATTTGCTGAGCTTCGGGAGAAGAATTCTGTGTGACTTGAGGGATAGAGAGAGTTGTTACACAAGACCTTTATCCAGTAGTATGCATGAGGGATAACTTCCTAGCACTGAAATGTGCCCAAATTCCATTCTTGACAAAACTTTCCTCTGGTTTGCCCTGCAGGAGTGCACCCGCAATGTAGATCTGCTAATAAGGGAAGTGTGATGCTCTTGTATAGTAGTTCACCCCTCTTCATTGCCTTTCCTGTGCCACCTGGTCTCCTTGAGGCCAGCCAAATACACACATGATGCCATGTGTGTAATTGCTCTCCTCAGTTGGTCCCCTAGAAGGGGAGAGTAAATATCAAAGAGACAGGCATGTTAGATGACAGTTTGATCTACCCCAGTGAGAGACGATGCTCAGAACAAACGATATCACATCTCTCCAAGCAAGGCTTTCAAGCAGAGCTGTTCTCCGGGAGTAATGCTGCTGGACAGTCCTGGATTCTCTCCTGACACCTCTGCTTTGCTCCATGAGCTGTTGGGGTGTGGGGAGGCACAGGCTGTGCTGCTCCCTCCTCAACCAGCAGCATTTGCAGTGCACTTCATTGCTCTCAAGCTTGTCTGTGACTGAATTCCTCTTCCTCCCAGTTGCTGGGGTGTTCCCCATGTTAGGATGATTTGTGATCTCTTGTTTTACAGTTGAGGAAATAGCTGTGCTTATTTATTTGCTGAAAAGATGGAGAAGGAGGTTTCTCTTACTGCCTTTTCCTTCTGTTCCATACAGAGCATTCCCCCAGGCTTCGCTTTGCAGACAGATACCCTGTGCTGTACCCTTGGTTGTTTCTGATGCTGCTGGATTGTTTGCAGAGGGCCAGGCGAGTTGCAGCCAGAGAAGGGACAACAAAGAGTTAAAACAGTTCTGGCTGTGACAACTAACTGTTTACATGCATTTTATCACAGGTTAAACTATGAAGTTCAGATCACTCCTTTATTACCAATCTACTTTTCCAGTTGTTTATAATTTACTCAAAGATTCACCAAAAAGTTCCCAGATCTTTTTCTTCTCTTAGGAAAATTGAGGATAAGAAATCAATAGGTGAGTTTGGGAGGCTCCAGCTGGCAGAAGCAGTGGTCAGCAACGGGCTGCAGTCAGGAAGCAGATAGGGTTTTGAAAAAGAAAAGCAAATTTTCCCAGATAGACCTGTTTGTGGGAGGAGATCCTCATTGGGAGAACATAGCATGGGGGGGACAGGGTGCCAGATGGGCACTGTGAGTGGCTCAGACCTGTTCAATATTGGCACTTTCTCATCTTGAAAATGTAGGAGCCAGCTGTTTTAATTCAGTTTGCAGCACTTAGAGCTGTTGTGGCCTAAAATGGTCTCATGCGAGCCTTTTTTTTACCAATTATAGTGTTGTTTTATCCACTAAGGTACTGCTAGATTGTTATCCAGTGGATAAGCCATGTCCCCTTGGCTCTTCTTTTGCTCTTTGTCTTGGTTTGGTTGGGACAGAGTTAATTTTCTTCATAGTAGCTCACAGGGTGCTATGTTTCAGACTTTAATGAAAACAGTGCTGATAACACACTGATGTTGTAGTTGTTACTGAGCAGTGCTTGCATGGAGTCAAGGACTTTCTGGCTTCTCATACTGCCTGCCAGCAAGGAGCTGGGGTGCACAAGGAGCTGGGAGGGGACACAGCTGGGACAGGTGACCAAGGCTGACCAAAGGGATGTGCCCTGCAATAAAAGCCACCGTTGCTTGGGATCTTGCTGGTCATCGTTTGGCTGGTGGTGAGCAATTGCACTGGTGCATCACTTGTTCTTTGTCCTTTAGTTATAGGGTTCTTTTGTTTTCTTTTATTTTTCTTTCTTATTAAACTGTCTTTATCTCAACAGTTTTCTTACTTCTGATTCTCTTCCCCCCATTCAGCTGCAGGGGTGTGATCAAGCAGCTCTGTGGTGCCCAGCTGCTTGCCAGGGTTAAACCTCGTCTCTCTGGTTGCTGCAGGCTCTTCGGGCGCTTGTTTGGGCTCTTGCAGGCTCATGGGAAGCTCTTGTGCTATGTTCTCTGTAATAGCCATCAGCATAAGAACAAGAGGACTATGGGCTGCCCTGGCCCATTTCCTTATTGCCTTTTCTCTGTAGGACTGCACAGTTTTAGGGACATGGTTTAGTGGGTATGGTGGTGATAGGTTGACAGTTGAACTAGATTATATTAGTGCTCTTTTTTAACCTTAACGATTCTCTGGTTCATTCGTGCCCTTATTTATTTGCCAGAGAATCCCATTCCCCAGTGACAGCCCTTCAGCCAGGCTGCAAGTGCAGACCCTGCAGAGGAATGCAGGTTCTTCACTTTCCTCGGCATGAGTAGAAGTGATCCTGGACTGTGCTATGTGGTGCTATAAAGAGCTTGGAGCTGCTTGTGATTAGCACTGTAATGAGGGCCAGAGGGACACAATCTCCGAGATATTATGCAGGGTTGGCTCAGTTCTCTGTAGCCTTGGCTGCCTTGCACCTGCGGGTCAGAAAGCCCAGGGGACTTACAAGGAAACACTGCCAGCTTCTCATCTTGTGGATTTCTAGGCACTGCAGTTTTGCAGGGTGGAAATCACACTACTCCATCATGTAGCAAAGACTGAATGATTTGAATGTTGACTCCAAATCTGATGATTTCCACTTTGATGTGTTGTCCTTTCTTGTGTTTGTTCTTTATCAACAATGGCATCAAAATCGCTCTGAGATCTCCAGCTCTATACCCTGTGCTGCAAACCACAGGGCTGCTTCATGGCCTTTTTGTTTCCTCCTCTGCTGAATGCAGGATTCCAGGATGCACAACAAGACTCTGAAACGCACCCGCAAGTTTGTGGTGGATGGAGTAGAGGTGAGCGTCACCACCTCAAAGATCATCAGCGAGGATGAGAAGAAGGATGAAGAAATGAGGTTTCTCAGGCAAGTTGGCCTCCATGCTGGAGGAATGGCAGGGTGACAAGCTGGGCAGGGTTATTTTCTCCACAAGCAGAAGCTGTCCTGTCACTATCTGCCTGTGTGAAAAGTCAGTCTCCATCTTGTTGATAAGCTCCCTTCAAGTACTGGAAGGCCACAGTGAGGTTTCCCCGGAGCCTTCTCTTTTCTGGGCTGAATAAGCCCAGCTCCTTCAGCCTGTCCTCCCCTCAGTGAGGGGAGTGATGCAGCGTCTTGGTAGGTAGGGCAGAATTTGGGGAAATGCCCTTTCTGCCATCCAGTTGTGAGCACAAATGGATGCAGGCTGTTGGGAGCAGGTTGGCGCAACACCAGCTTGGCCTGAGCCATGTTTTCAAGATAATAGTCTTGCAATAATCTGGATGGCAGGCATTGCCTGCAGCATCACCTTAGGAACTTTGTCAACGCTTATTGGAGAGGGTTTGAGTGCTAACAGTCCGTCCTTGTGAAAAGTGACAGCCTGCCAACAGTTAATGTAATTAGCATCTTGCTTTCTTGAAGTGATCTGGTGTCACAGAGCCCAGTGCATACCGCTTTGTTGGCATTTACCTCCTGCCTGTGCTTACAGCAGTCAGCAGCTAAGGGATGCCCATACAGTTTTCATTCACTCCTGCAGTGCTCCGGTTATTGATTCTGCCATCTCCACTCAGGCACGCAGCTCTTGAACTCATCTGACAGTGTTTCTCTCTCCCTCTCTTTTAACCTTCTGCAGGCGCCAGGAGCTGAGGGAGCTGCGTCTGCTTCAGAAGGAGGAGCACCGAAACCAGGCCCAGCTCAACAGCAAGCACCAGCTGCAGCTGGAGCAGATGCTCCGGCGCTTTGAGCAAGAGATGACAGTACGTGGGCAGGGGGAGCTGCTGGCTGTCATCTGCTTTGACTTTTCTTCCTGGCAAACTCTGTCACAGGGCAATACTGTCTGGGTTGTGGCAGAACAGCTGAGAAACCCCTTTGGGATCTGAGGGATGGGATATATTTGTGGAGGATGGAGCCTTGTGTGGGTGATATGTGCTTTGAGAATGCTGACTGCCATTGCAGAGTGTGGCAGGGGAAGGGTTGTTCCAGACTTTCCCTCTTTAGTGGTCTTTTCTTGCATGTCTGTTTATTGCTACTATGAGAAAAGATTTGTAGCGCTATTGTATTTAACAACAACAACAAAAGCTCTTCAAATAAGAAAGCAGTGTGGTCAGGATCCGAGAGCAGGAAAACTGGCAAGTCTTTGAGTATAAATTGAATAAACATAAACTGCTGGCTTACTTAGTCCCTTCATGGGCAGCTTACACTGAAGTAGAATGATTTTGTAGTCCAGTCTCTGTAAAGCTTTTATGAACCATCTTTTAAATACCCCTTTATTAATTCACCTAGCTTGCACATCTGGTAGCCCCATCCTCCCACGGCAGGCTGGGAGGCATCAATCATTTGTGTGCTGCTAGATTGTAAAAGTCTTGACGTGCCACATCTGTGAATTCCCATCTTAGCAAGTCACTTCTCATTTCTGAGGTTATTCACCACACACTGCAATGTGCAAAAGCCCCACATGTGCTTCTTGTACCATTTCTCTGTGGCAGTTTGCAGCCCAACCCCACTGATACTAGTGTGCTCCATCCCAGCTGCTTGCAGGGAGATCAGACACAAAGGCTCTCTTGGAGCACGGTGCCCTCAAACATGAAAATCCTTGTCTGCAGAGAAAGAAATGTTATGTTTGAGCTCTGCTGCCTGCTAATATTTGCTCAGGGCTGTGGGACCCAGTGGGATGCTACAGATCAGGATTTAAGCAAGTGGATAGTGTTGAAATGCATCAGTTCTAGAACAAATCAAAAAACAGTTCATGCTAGAGTTGGGTCTGCCCTGTGCGCTTCATGCATTGTTCTATGGGAGTTTCTTTACTCTGTATTCAGTAAAGAGGCTCATTTTGTGTTAGGACACCTACATCAGAAAACAAAGCTCAGTGGAGACTGAGGTTGACTTGCGTTCCCTTCCTGTACAGGCTAAGAAGAAGTTCTACGACACTGAACTGGAGAACCTCGAGCGGCAGCAGAAGCAGCAGATTGAGAAGATGGAACAAGATCACTCGCTGCGCCGCCGGGAGGAGGCCAAGCGCATTCGCTTAGAGCAGGAACGGGACCATGTGAAGTTCATGGAGCAGCTGAAGCAGAAGAAAAAGGAGGTAAGTTTGGGGTCAGATGGAGGATAGCTGGCTTCCTGCATCTGTTTCTTCCAGCAAAGCATAAACAGTTCTCCGTAGCAGAGCTCAAGGGGGAAGCAGTTGTTGGTGTTTTAGCAGGAAGCTTTTCGGTTTTCTTTGGTATATTAGGGTGTTTCTTGAGGTCCAGATGTTTAGCAACATTCCCTGGTGTTTTCTTGGCCTAAATTACCTGCTGATAAATCTCCTTTCACTCTCCAAAGGTCAAGAATGAGGTTGAAAAGCTGCCACGGCAACAGCGCAAAGAGAACATGAAGGTGAAGATGGATGACTTTGCCCAAAGAAAACAAACCATGGTAAGGTTTGAGAGAAGATTGCCACTACTCAAAGATAGAAGCATCCTTCTTCCTTGAGGGGTTGGCAGCTTGTAAAATACCACCAGATGCTTTTCACATTGCAGCAGGAGAAGGGCTCATGCTGTTATTGCTATTTCCTTCCAGGAACAGGATTTTTTGGCCAAACAGAAGGAAGATCTGGAGCTAGCCATGAAGAACATAACTGCCCAGAACAAAAAAGAGATCTGCGACAAGGAACGAGAGTGCCTGAACAAAAAGCAGCAGCTCATGAGAGGTGGGTGGCAAGGAGAAGGAAGAAAGCAAATGCTGTAATGATGGCCTCATCCACTGCTGGCTCGTCCCACGCAACAGCTGCTGTGGCAGAGTTGCAAGCTGGCAGGGTAGGATTTAGAAAAAACAGCCCTGCCAGATCCTGTCTAAATGTTTAGCAATAATAATAAATAGCGCTTTAATCTTCAGAGCGCTTTACAAATACGAACCAATTAGGCTTCATAATTACAAGAAATGATTCTCTAATACGGCTTGCAACCACTTTTGCTCGGAAAACAGGTGGTGAGTGGTCACACGGCACATCTGCTATGCTGCTCCCACCTGTAGGACCACTCGTGCTCAGGGTGCTGTGTGTGACCAAGCTGAGGGTCCAGGGTGGATTTTCTCCTGACTCTTCTTCCTTTCCTCAGACCGAGAGGCATGCATCTGGGATCTTGAGGAGCGTCAGCAGCAGGAGAAACACCAGCTTATCAAGCAGCAGCTAAAGGACCAGTATTTCCTCCAGAGGCATGAGTTGCTCAGGAAGCATGAGAAGGTGAACAGTTAGCTCCTTGTTATGGTCCTGCATGCTGCTTGGGTGTCTGTGAAAGGAATGCTTCCCATCCAGGATTTAAAT
>JAOWBP010004313.1:7822903-7836724 GCA_028571105.1 Tragopan temminckii
GCGCCGATGAGCACCCTCGACACCGCTCCCACGAGGCCGACGCCGGGCCGCCGCCGGGCCGCGAGGGCAGAGGCATGCCCAGGCGGAGCATCGCGGAGGTGAAGGTGCTGGACGTGCAGAAGCGGCGCATCCCCAACAAGCACTATGTGAGTGACTCGGCTCCGCGCGGCTCCGGGAGCTCCGCCGCGCCCGGCCCGGCCCTGGGCAAACAAAGGCCGGGCGCTGCCGGTCCCCTCGGAGCTCTGGGCGGGCGGAGGGCAGCGCTGCCGGCTCTGCGCCGCTCCTCTCGGGGCGCCGCTGTGCGGGACGCGGGGATGTGCCGGGGCGCTGCGGGATCTGCGGGCGGGGTAACGGGGGTGGGTTGGCTGCGAGCGTCCGCGCCCCGCAGTCGGCTCCGGGGCAGCGCCGAAAAGCGCATCCATCCGTCGCGTTGAGGGTGCGGGACCTGTTGGCTGCCCCGGTGTGAGGGGAACCCGGCTGCTGCCCTCCGTGCCCGGGGCGGTGCTGCTGTCTTCTGCCCAGCTGTGCTCTGTACCCCTTCCGTGCGGGGAGCACGTTCCTGCACGCTCCAGGGCATCTTCGGAACGGCTGTAAGTTTGCCTCGTTCTCAAAGGGGGTTGAGGTTTTTTCTTTTCTTTCTTTTTTTTTTCTTTTTTTTTTTTTTAAATTTATTATTATTGTTTACTCTTTGGTGTGCTTCCAGGCATCCACACAGACTTTGTGGGGGAATCTTGGCAATAGCTGTAAAACGTAGACTGAAATGTTCTCCCTGCTCGTCTCGGAGCAGGGTGACCCAGTGACACACAGAGCTCGCGGTGCTGCTGGGTTACGGAACGCGGCGTTCCTCTGCTTGTGTCAGGGGAGCTGGGCAGCTGCAGCCACGGGCTTTTTTGAGGTTCCCTCAAATGATGCGTAGCAGTAAGCAATAGTCAGAGGAGAGCAGTAGATAGCATTAAGGACAGAGTAAAGAGAGCTGATAGCCCTCCCCTTGCATCCAGGGGAGCGCCTTGGCTCTGTTGTGTGGCTGCTGCCCGCCAGCCCTTTGCCACCCCTTCCTCCTGTCCTGCTCTGGCTGTGGTTCTGTCAGCCCCAGCCATGCCCCCTTCCTGCCGCATCCATCCCAGAGTTAGTTACTCATGCTGGCAGTGCATCAGATCCAGAGCACCGTGTAAGTGAGGCGGTTTGATGAGCTGCGTGCAGTTGTGTTTGTGTTGGCAGAGCTGCTGCATCGCCCTCGGGTCCCGTAACGGGTGTGTTGGGGTCACCTGGGGCTGCTCCTCCCCTCTCCCTTCTGGGCCTTCCCATACTTTGCTGGGGCTCCATGCAGCCCTTGGGCTCCTGCTGTCCCTCACACCCACGTTCCCGTTGCTGGGACATGCAGCCTGAGCTCTGGGTGCGATGTGCTTTGGACAGGGTGGCCGGGCACAACATGGGTAATCCCACCAGGCTGGAAAATGGGACAACAGCACTTTACAAAAGAGAGACGTGTTGCTGGCTGGGAGACAGCTTCTAGGTCTGGATCCTGGGGATGAGGAGGCGACAGCAAAGCGTTTACATGGAGCTCATGACAGTCAGCTGTGCAGCCAGAGTGCTCGGCCAGCTGCTTCCTGCTCTGCTGGCGGCTCAGTCTTCTGCCTCCAGCCTTCCCCTGTACTCATCTTGGACCCAAGTGCAGCCGTGTGAGCCAGCACGAGCTGAGCCTGGGGAGGGCAGGGAGGGGCAGGCAGTCTCCTGCCAGAGCAGCATTGGAGTGAATGGAGCACTCGCCTTGCTGGAGGGGATTGATCAGAACGAGGCAGACTCACAAAGCCAGTTAATTGTATGGAATCAAATCCTTCTTTTTTCTTTCTTTTTTTTTTTTTTTTCTTTCCCCTCCTCCTGCAAAGAGTGAGAGAGGAGGGGCAGCAGATCATGGCTGAGTCATCTCTTTAGGCTGTATCTGCTGGCAATCTGCACAACCTGCAAGCCCAACTCGGCCACTAAGTGTATGTGCTAAGCCTTTGCTCTCTTGCATCTGTTTTCTGGGCACGAATGTTTTGTGCTGTCCCTGGAGGCAGTGGCTCCAAGAGCCTTCCACTGCTCTCCATTGTCCCCGCTCTGCCCGACCTGCAGCTGACCTGGAACACTCCAGTCTGGCCTCTGCTCTTCATCCAACAGGCTTTTCTTTGCCGCACAAAGGTGCTGTTGTGTCGGCTGTGTGAGGCTGCAGCAGAAGCCGTGGAGTTCCAGTTTCCCAGAGAAGTCAGATCAAACCGCTGTTTCAAAGTTCTTGTTGATCCTTGCGGTGGGGCAGGGGGAAGAGGCTGGCTGTGCTCAGGCTTTACCCATCACTTTGGTAATTGGGACAAAAAGTGTTGTGTAACCAAGACAAAAACTTGTGCTTTCACAGCTCTGATTTGAAGCAGGACACGTTTCCCAAGGCTGGGGCAGGGGCTGGTTTAGGAATATTGGTGTCTTTTCAAAAAGTGATCGCATGCCATTTTGGCACTGGGCAGCGGAGTTCTCAGATTTTCCCAATGCTGCTCTCCCATAAGCACAGCTCTGCTTCCAGCCCCATCTCAGCCTTTCACCCTCAAATGCCTCCGAGTTTTGCAGCCCCACTAGAGATGTCCCCATGTAACAGTTTCCAGTGACAGAGACTGCACAGGGCCTCCGTATTTCCATCCTTCCTAACCCTTCGTGGCTCATTCCCAGTTGGCTGAGGCTGCTTTTCTTGCTGGGAGGGGCTGGTGTTGCTCGGATGGAGACAGAGCTGTGAGGAGCATCACTCCCTGGTGCTGGGCCCTTCCTTGCAACGGAGGCTTGGTTGGTTGAGCACCCAGCAAGGTGCATGGCAGTGCTGGGGGTACCCACTGGGATTAATGGGAGAGCCTAACACAGCCCAGTGCCTTCTCCATAATGCTCAAATGTGTCTTTTCCCAATCCTAGTGTAAGAGTGCCAGCCTGGTGTGCTGCTGCCTCGCTGCTCTCACCCCTGCAGCCAGCGTTGTGCTCCTGGAAGGATTTTACTTCTGTGGTGTTGGCATGGTATGAGGCTGACACGTCTGCCTCCTGTTCTTGTCAAACCAGCTCAGATCGTACAAGCAGAAGGGCTGAGAGGGGAAGGAGAGCCAGGCTTCCAAGTGGTAGGAGCCTCCAGTTTGCTCTGCCAGCTGTAAAACAGCTTCTCAGCCTCCTGACCTGCTAACCCTGGTGTATAAATTGCAGTTGTGCCATTTGCACCTTTAACCTTTTTTTAATTGGACTGTAAGTGGAAGAAGGAGGCAGTTGGAGAAATGCTCCTAGACAGGTGTGCAGTGTAGGCTGCTCTCTGTCAAGAGAACAACTGAGCGATCATCAGAGCCCATTACTGGAGTGAAAGAATCATAGAATCCTTAGAGTTGGAAGGAACCTTTAAGGGTTGTCTAGTTCAGCTCCCCTGCAACTTGCAGGGACATCCACAGCTTGATCAGATTGCTCAGAGCAAAGGAACCCCCTTATGTCAGGCAGTGGGCACGGTGCGGTGACATTTCCCTGCAGTCACAGTTGCAGTGATTACACCTTGAGTCTCAGTGCTCTGGTGCTCAGGAACTCTGGCAGCGAGAGCGCCAGGTCTGTATGGCAATGCATTCGTTTGATAAGGCAAACTCCAAAAGCAAAAGTTTAAAAATATTCGTTCTGGGTGACAGGGTAGCAGGCTGTCACTTCTATTGGCTGGCCAAGTCTCAAATTCTGATAAATGAATGTTTATTCAGAAAAGACCCAAAACAAAACCAGACTAAATTTTCCTTTAAAGGACTCTATGTGGGATCTTTTTATAGCTTTGTGTTTGTTATTCTCTAGTAGAAGTCCTCAAAATGTGGCTCTGCTTACTGAATCTAGACCTTGGTCTGTTTTCTTGCAGGCTTCAGGAGCTTTCTTCTTAATACAGCCACATTTTGCATGTTTTGTTCCATGTGTTAATAACCATGCAATTGAATTGCATTCTGTTTCCAGTCCTGTTCACCAAGAATATCTTCTTAACTCATATGGTTCTAAATGTCTGCTCCCCAGCGCAAAACAAAATTGTGTATACATCAGTCAGGAAAGAAAGAGCAGCAGGCTGCATGTTTTTGCTGGCTTATTGGGCTATGCTTTTACAGGACTTCCTTTCCCAACCTCAGTGCACACGTATATCACTTTGAGAAAGGGAAATTTCAATCAGGTGTGCAGCAGACATTGATGTTGCAAGCTCAGTTAACGAGATGGCAAACTTGAAACAGGGTGGTACCCACGTGTGTTTAACCATTTCATTGGGATCTGCAGGTGCCTTATCAAAGTAATTAATGGTGATGGAATTTGGTGTCTAGATTATAGAGTCGATAGGCATCTTAAAAACAAGTTTGACTAAAACCACATTAAAAAAATTAGTGTTAATTTTAATTGGGAAGTTGCAAAGTGATAGTGGGTATCTTCTCTGTTCCTGTGCCCTGCAGTTAGGAGGCTGTGGTTTAATTTATTGCACAGCCAACACCATTGCTTGTCTGGAATTGTTTATTGAGTTTTGGAGAAGAATGCTCAGCTTGCGAGAGGAAGAGAGCTGGTGATCTACAGTCAGTTGTTCCTCTGTGCTTTATATGTATAGAGCAGAAGATGTCTTCTGGAAAACTTGCATCCCATGGGCTCGTGTCACAGCCACTCAGTGCTGAGTTGGTCATTGGAACAGAGCTCCAAGGGGACCTGGCTCCACTGCACTGTGTGTGGCTGCTATATTTTTCTCTCCTGTGAATCATACTGGTTGCTTGGATTAAAAAGAGATTGGAGGATGACTCTCCCCAGTGCGATGATCTCTGCGGAGGGCAGCCGTGCTGCTGGCATGGCTGGAATGTCCTGTGGGGAACTGAGGAGGCAGGAGGGTAAAACAAATGGAGTGAAATCTATCCGGTGGCTATTAGCTAAGCTGGAAAAATGAAAATGGACTGTATGAAACAAGGCTGAACCCAGAATGCTGGAGTCTCTTTGAAGAGTCTCTGAGCATCTGGATGTGGCCCTGAGAGTTTGAGGGCTCTGCATCTTTGGTGTTGTTTTGCTGCTGTATCTCCTCCTGTTCCCTGTCAGCTGGCTTATGCTCTCCTGCTTGTGGCAGGCCAAGGGCAGCGTGTTTGGAGCTGTAGATGGGGAGAAATTTGGACCCATCCTTGCACCTGCTGTTGCTCTGTTGCACAGCTTTGAAGAACTGATCAGTCCTTCCCACCCCTCACTTCTCAAGAAAGTTGAGGCTTCAGGGAGCACAGCCTTTGCAGATGAAACAAACAGTCAAATGCAAAGTCCTTCATTTTCCTCCAATTTGTGTTAAGGCTGGAGAAAACCTTGAATGTCACAGTTCAGAGGAAGGGCCAAATCCTGCCTGGCGTCTGCCAAAGCCAGTGCAGATGGTGGAAAGCTGACGTGCAGTCCCTGAAGTGAGCCCCAGCCTTAGGGCCATTGCACTCCTGCTCGGGGGTCTGTGACTTGATCCCTCACAGCTTTGCTTTGGAGGGCATCTCTATTTTCTGGCTCTTTTACATAGCAGTGGGAAATAGCAAACAAATGCATCCATATGTTTGACCTTCAGTGTGACTTAAAGCAAACAAGCTGATGTGCACACTTTGTGATGGGAGCCTGTGCCATAACTGAGCAGGGATTGGTGCACTGTCATTGGGGTCCCTGTGTCCTGCATGGCCATGCAGTTGTGCACAGCATTGTGCCCAGGTGATCTGTGCTGCAGCGGGGCAGGACAAGCTGTTGTTGTTGTTGAGGAGGGTACAGTGGAAGGGGTGACTCAGAGCTAGGGGATGTGGTTGGTCTATAATCTGGCAGGACCTGGATGTGTGGGCTTTGGATATTTGCTGTGACAGTGGGAATATTCCTGCCCTCGTGCTGCCTGTGATTACATTACACACTTCCTCCACGCACTCTGCTTTGCTGCTTCTTCCTCTCTCTTTGGCAAAATAGAGAAACCATGGTGGCATCTGGGTTGTCCCACAGCTATTGCTTTTATTGCTTCTCTGAGCTGCTCCCAGTGCCATGTGAACCAGCAGGGCCCTCCTCCCAGCTGTCCCTGTCTGCAGAGCAGGGCTGATGTGGTCTCCAAGGATGGAGCTGGGGTCCCTCCTGCTCCCATCTCTGGTGTCCGGGGCACAGCAGCCCTTGCTCCCCTCGGCAGCCTTGCACTCCTGCTGTGGGGAAGGCTGATGGAGAAGGGCCAAGCACAGCAGCTCGTAGCCAAGAACTTTCTTTGTTTCCAGCCACCTCCCTCTCCTTTTTTTTTTTTTCTTTTCTCTTTTCCTTTTACAATTTCCCACTCCCTTTTCTCTATTAAACTCTTTGTTATGGTTCGTTCCCTCCATTGCTTTGGTTTCACAGCCCCTTTGAATTTCTCCTTGCAGCCGGGCTCTTGGCTCCCAATTGTTTCCCCACGTCTTGGGGTGTGGGAGAGGGCGGGTGGAATAAAGAGACTGATGCTTTTTCCCCTCTGCTGGCGAAAGATGCTTGAAATGTGTGGAGTCTTCCACAGAGAGGTTTATTGTATGTAGTCTCTCTGGGCCCAAGACCACACAGGCTCAAACCCATTTGAAAGGGCTCTGCAGACAGCTCTGTCTGCTGGAGGCTGTTATGTCTGGCTGTGCCCTTGAATCTCTGTGCACAGATGCTGATGCCCACTAGTGATGGGTGCACAGAGCTGAGTGTCCTGAAGCCCCATGGAAGTGTCTTTCCAAGTGACAGCAGCATTGCTTTCCAGCTTGCTGCTGTTCATGTGCCTCTGGCTGTCATGGACATCAGAGAGCCTTGGAGCTGGTGTGATGCTGCCCCTCAAAGCCGTTTTTTTGGGCCTTTCCATGTGCCCCCACAGCCAGGACATTCTTCAGGTCTCCTTGGAGAAGCTGTGGGAGGAGGTAGGCTGCAGCCCTGGGCTTTCCTGCAGCTGCACTCAGCCTTTTCCACGAACTTGAGCAGTCCAGGCTGATTCCTGGTTGTGCTCTGTGCGTGTCCTTAGTGTGTTTACATAGGGAGTTCAGAAATGATTATTCTAGGAGGTCACACGGCCTCGTGTTTCAAGAACAGGGAACTATTTTTATGTATTTGTTTTTTGTATCTGTTTTTAATCCCGTTGCTTCAAGTCAGCCTCTCGAACCACCCGCTCTCTGTAGCCCTGCGTGGGATAGTTTGCCTCTTGGCAAGGTGTAAAGGCTTCAGAGTGCTCAGGCACTTCTTGCTATGAAAGTCACCAGAAACCACTGCTATCTGCAGCACTGAGGCTCTTATGAGTCAGGGAGAGCCCTATCATGCTGGCCCTGCTGGCTGCCCTTCCCGGGAGGGACATCCCACCACAGTCTGCTCCATAGGGAGGATGGATCTCCCTCACAGAGCCAGGGAAGCATTCGCCAGCTGCCAGCACGTTTCCCCTGCAGTTGCCAGAGCCCTTGCTGCCACGATGGCTGATGGGCGGCTTTTGTTGACAGCTCTGTTACGGTTGGCCAGGTGCCATTTGCATTGCTTTTAGCAACCTGCCACTTCTGACAGTTCCCGTATGAAGGGTTTCAGTCCCACTTTCCACTGGCTCGGTCTCCCTCTGAATTGCATCTCAAGGAACACTGGAGCAGGGGGAGAGCTGTGCTACATGCTAGGCTGTGGGAGAGGCAGTGGGGACCAAGCAGGACAGTCTGGGAGAGCTAAAGAATCATTTTTCCACCTTTGTAATTCCCATCTAAGGTGCACAATTTCAAACACAACCAAGAAGAATCTGAGAAGAGTGCGGTCCTGATGATAAACTCCTTGATCAGTAATTTTTAAATAGTTGACATACGGCCAATTACTTGTAACATAACGCTCTGCAGGAAGTCTAGAGAGCCAAAGCACCGTGGTGTCTGTCGGAGTTCAGCCTTCTACATCTGTTGGTTTCCATTCTCTGTGAAGGATTTGTTCCACACCATCCCTCCAAGGGATGGGAGCAGATGGTGTGCTTTGTGTTATTATGAAGTGCTCCTCTCCTCCGGTGCTAAACAAGACCCACCTGCACCTCTGAGCTATCTCTGGGGCTGCTGGTCTCCCTTCCACCCATGGGAGGCCCTGTGGAGGTATGGTGGGCTCGTTTTCTTACTTTGGTGGTGGATGTGGCTGTGGTGGAGTTGCCCATCCAAGTGCTCCTGTTGAAGCCTAAAGCTCAGGTTTGTGGAGGTGGCCTCATGCTTAGGTTTTGCAGAATATGGTGTGTGAGTGAACCTGAAAACTCCACACCCTTCCTCTGTGCCACGTTGTAGTCGGACGAATGCTGTGAATTGCATTTCAGCAATTTCTGAAGCAGGGACAGGAGTTCCAGCACCACTCCTGTGACCCGTGGCTGCAGTTCAGTGGGAGGTTTCAGTCCCAGTGATTTCTGCCTGTCCCAAAGTGCAGCCCCGTGCCCTCAGCCATCCAGCCTGGTTCGATGTGATGTGTGTGGGTTGGAGCGGGGCAAGGGATGGGGGCTCTCAGCGTGGAGCAGAGTAAGGTTTCCTTTCCTGTCAGAGGGCAGCTGTTGGTTCCCAGGTTTCACAGAGTCAGCTAGATCCCCTCCACCGTGCAGAAACCACTGCTGGCCCGGGCAGGCCTGTAAATATTTAGATAGCATTGCCTGTTGGTTTTGGCCACAGCCCAACCCAAGCGATGGGGTTGCGGCCCCCTCCTAGGCCTGGCTGCCCACCATCTGCTGGGCTCTCCCACCCCTCCATGGAGCAGGGCCTCCCTGCCAGCAGAAAAGCCATGAAATAACAGTTTCCATGTGCCCTCAGCTGCACAGCTGGGCCTGGAAAAAACCTGTCCTTGGGGCAGCATCTTCAGGAGCAAGCTGCTTAGTGCCACACCTGTGATTGCAAGAACAAAATGGAGTTTGGGGCTGCTGCTGCCCAGGCAGGCATTGTGCCTGGCACAGAGGACAAGGTGTAGTGCTAGGCCAGGAGGGGAAGTGCAGCCTGAGCACAATGCTTTCCAATTGGTCTTTATCTCTGAAGGAAGCACCTGAGGAAGGGATGGATGGGTGTCTGTGGGAGCTCAAAACCTCTCATCCTTGTAAAAGGCTTCATGGAGTGGCCAACTGCACCATTCATCCCTTTCAAAATCTGCAATTTTCTTGCTAATTAAGGAACACCTGAGCTTTGCTGTCTGGTGGCTTTTTTTTGTTGTTGTTGTTTTTTTGTGTTTTTTTTTTTTTTTTTTATTGTCCTTGGAGCATCACAAATGAGAATTGTCAAAGATCTGTGGCATCTTTAGCCAGCAGGTGGGATGGGGCTGTTGGAGTTAAGGACAAGGGGTAGTCAGAAGGAAAGAGGAAGTCAGCTTTGCAAAGGCGGTATTTTTATCGATATTGAGGATTTCCCTTTTCTGTGTTTCTTCATCTCTTCTGTTCTCCGCAGATGAGGAGATATCCCCAGAGACCTGTCAGCTGTTTAAATGGGATGAGCGAGAAACCATTATCCAGACTGCAGGGAGATCTGCATTCCAGCAAAATAGGAGCGAGCTCATCAGCTGGGAGAAGTGCCCCTTCTCTCCATTACAAGGGTGTAATAAAGCTCGGTGTGCCCTCAAATCTCAGGGCTTTATTACTCTTCTGAGCATTGAATTCATTTTAGCTTGAGCAAATCCACATCCTGATTAAAATCCCAGTCTAATAAACTGTTGACTCCAAATAAAGGCAGGATAGGAATAAATAATGAAGAAAAGTTGGCTCTTCCCTCTGCCCCAGTGGAAGGCGTTCTCCAGGCAGGCAGCCAGTGGTGATATAACCCTCTGAAGTGCTGCAGACTGGTAAGGAACCTGGGATATCTGCTGAGCTTCCAACCAAAATGAGCTCATGCTGGCCTGCTGGCAAGTTCTGGAGTAAAGGGTAAAGGCAGCTTGGATGATGCTTAGCATAAAGTTAATGTTTGGTTTGCTGATGGTATGAAGTCATGAATGTTATGAAGTTATTAATTTCGTTAGTAAGCACTTGCTTCATATCACTGCTTCCTTCTCTGTCTTAGTTTGGAATTGATTCCACCAGGAAGTTTGTAGTTCCTTGGGAGTCCCCTCACCTTGGTAGCTTGTGCTGCATCAGCCCTCTGAGAAGAGAATGGATTTCCAATGGAGTTTTAGTGTGGCATTCAAGTAGGTTTGATTAGCTCTAACAGTTCAGTATTGTGGTATCTTATGCAAGTCTCCTGGCTATTGGACTGGGATGTTGGTCACATTCCAGCATTGGGAAAAATGTGCGTCTCTGTGGGAAGTGCTTTGAAACTCTTAAGGGATGGTGTTTTAAGCACCAAAACATCATCTTTCTATGAGTCTTCACTCTTGGTTGTATTAGTCTGAATTTCCTACCTGGTCCCTTCACCTGGGCTTCTAAATGGTTTATTCCTGTGCCACTGAGTTGATATTGGAATTTCTTTGGAACTATGTGAGACATGAGAGTAAAAAGAAGAAATGAACATGCCCTTGTTCTGCTTAATCTGTTATCAATTAGTGAAGCCTGAGGTTTGCAACACTTGAGAGTTATGTTGGCATCTCACCAAGGGTCATCTCTGGTTTCTGCCAATAACAGGCAAGGATGTTAAATAAATAATTGCCCAATTCTGTTATTTGCTTGTTATCTTTCATGGAAGAATAGTACAACTGGGGTGTTTTCTTCCTTTTCCCCCCCCTCGTTGATCACCAGTGAAAGCCTGATTGCATGGTCTGTGAATAACTGGGGATTGTGAGGATTAGTTGTGTAGCATTTCATGTAACAGGAGGGTAATTTGCACCCCAGCAGGCTTCAGAAAACAAAACCTCAAGGTGACAGCAAAGCTGTTTATGGAAAACCAGATGGAGTTTTGAACTGTGTAGGCTCAAGTTCTCCTCGCAAGTCTGGGGTGCAGAATTTGTTGTGTACCTGTAGTTAGGGGTAGGGAGTTGTCTTAATTCCTAGCTTGGAATAAGCATCTTGCAGTCAGCTAAGTCGCAGCAATGAAGCTTAGTAGTTTAAGCTTGTTTATCTTCTAGTGTTGCTGAAACTGTTTTAAGTGCTCCCATGTGCACTCCCTGGTTGATGCTCAGCCATTTTGCAGCCACTGGAGTGTCATGGGTTATTCTGTCACTTGTATCTGATTTCTTCCTTTGTTCCTTGCAGGTGTACATTATCAAAGTCACCTGGTCCAATGGGTCCACAGAAGTCATCTACCGACGGTACAGCAAGTTCTTTGACCTGCAGGTAAGCATTTCTCCAGTTCTTGTGTTTTGGACTTCAGAGGGTTGAAAGATGTCGTGGTTTGTTTTGTGCTAGAGGTAAGCATTCCTTCTGTAATCTACCAGAAAATGTTTAGATTTGAGGGAATTTAAGCACAGCTTTGGACATGCTTGGGAAAGCAAGAACAAAGCAACCTCAAAAGCTGCACTCAGTGCCAGTGCCATTTGCAGTGCAACGTGGGGATTTTGTGTGTTAAAGTTCATCTCTTGCTCCCTGAGCTGAAAGTGACTCAGGTCATAGGTGTGTTTGAGTTTCTCCAGCTGAAATCAATGCAAGTGGTGGTGGGTTTTTGTTTGTTTGTTTGGGGAGGTGGTGTTACAGTTTATCTATCCCTGCGGAGCTAATTCTGTGCCTTTTCCCAAGTGCTAGCACACCAAAATGGAGCTGCTGCTGAGAATCACTGGTTCCCAGCATTTTCGGGAGCAGATGATGGGAAGCTCCCTTTAACCGACACTCAGTGAATTCACTGCCAGTCTGGAGTGCAGCAGGTGGCAGCTACTTTAGCAATTACCTCCTGGTGTGGAGTGGAGTGGGGAGCTGGGAGGAAGGTGGGGAAGGAATGGAGGGAGAAGACTGGAAAGGCAATCTGGGACACTGGATTGCAAAAAATCTGAGCCAGTGCTCTGGGCGAGCAAGCAAAGGGTGTTCTCCAGCCCCTCCTTGTACTGTGGAGATGAGCCAAGGGGTCTGTCTGAGCTTTATGAGCCAAAACATAAACTGAGCTGCTGGAACAGGCTCTGTACAGATGCAAAAGGAAAAATGCGCAAAGTGATCTATGGACCTGCCAGAGAGCTCACTGGCACATCCCTCTCGTACGTGTGTGGGACTGGGAGGGAAGCTGGGCACCCTTCAGCTTCCTGCGTGTGCGAAGCTGCATACATCTCTGTGCTTTATTTCAGTGGTTGCTGTGCTTATCTGAGAATGTGGATACCTCTCTTTAAACTGCTGGGGTTTGAATGCATCCTGACACAAATAGGCTGCTAAAATAACAGCACATCTGGGCCTGCCTAGCAAAGCAAGCCCTGAGGAATGTGAATGGCTTTAGCAGGTTCTGCTGGTCAGATGGCTTCAGGTCAGCTTGGAAAGCCTTTTTTAGGCTTGGGAGTGCGGGTGGGTTTCTGTGAGATGGCTGCTCCCATGCATGGTGCCCTGCTCCTGCGCAGAAAGGCTCTTACAGGGCCATGAGCATGGTCATAGGGATGTCCATAGGGAGAGCCCCAGTCACCCTTCTGTGCCCATGCTATTGGTTCACGTATTATGCCAGGCCAAGGCAAGGTGGGCAGTGCTGTGGGTTACCACTGGTGCAGGGAAGGGTTAAGCTGTGAGCAGCTGCTGGTGTAACCAAGGAAATATGAAAATAAATAAACAGGGAACAGCTGTTGGGCAGTGGCCAGGGCTGGAAGGAAATGGAACTCAGCTCTTCCTTGTGTTCAGCATCTCATCTTCTTTGCTGGTGCCCTAAGATTGTAGCCAAACTCAGGATGTCCTTTGTTGCAGGAGGGATAAAATTTTGGGGTTTGTGTCTGCCAAAGCAGTGCCTGCCTCCAGCTGTGCTCTTTCCCAGTTGTTGCACGGTCTGCCCTGGGGCAGCTTTAGAGGAAGAAATGCTTTGTATATAGTGTGGTACGTTCGGGAAAGTTCAAGCCAAACCTTCCCCTTCTCTGCTGCCTCAGCATTTTCTTGCAAAAAAAACCAAAAAACAAAAAAACCCTCCTTTCTGGCTTTGTTGGAAGAATGAATGAAATTGTGGTTTTTCCCTTCCTTCCCTGTTATCACACATGCTTCCTGGTGTACTTACTTTAAACTTGTGGTGCAGTACAGTGGAAATTGGATTGAAAGGAGAGAAGTGAAACAGATCCTCTTAGTGCAGTGGAAAAAAAAACTGCTCTAGGTAGGCTTGGTAGCAGTGACTGCTGCAATTGCTGAAGGCCTTTATTGAATGACTGTTTTATGATTCTATGCCAATTTTAGCTCTTTAGGCAGAAATTTTCCATGCTGGAAATTATTCATGTTGCTGGTTATTAGATTAAAAAAGGAAAAACAGTAACGCAAAAGAAGTAATTGGCTAAAAGGGTTTGGTTGCTTCTGAAAACATAGAAAGAAGGGAAGAGTTTTGCTGTGTCCAATCCTGATGATCTTGGTGCACTGGAGGGATAACTGGAAACTAGAGTCCCAGGTGATCCCCGCATCAAGAATCTGTCTTTGGGGTTGTCCAGGCTTACTCATACTCAGAGCTCTGAGAAATCTAGGTAAATGCATGTTTGGGTAGAGAGATTTGTTAATTTAATAGCTGTGTTCCCAGTGATCCTGGCTGCACTTTCCAGGCTCCAACCAGAAGCTGAGCAGAGGTTTGTGGTGGTGTTTTGTTGTTTTTTTTTTCCAGTAGCAGCTCTGGCTGCATTGGGGTGAATGTTGGTGCACCCTACCACAGACAGTGAGCCTCTTGTCATCCAAGCAGGGATGGGGAGGAGATGTTCTTGGGTGTCAGAGCGAGGGCAGTGAGACCTGCGAGGGGGCTGGGTATGATGCCGGTGTTTCAGAGCAGTCCCAGCACCGTTCTATGAGTATTCCCCTGGTGGGCTTGC